>DF242814.1:0-22957 GCA_000507305.1 Breviolum minutum Mf 1.05b.01 | reverse complement strand
TCATCATCATCATCATCATCATCATCATCATCATCATCATCATCATCATCATCATCATCATCATCATCATCATCATCATCATCATCATCATCATCATCATCATCATCATCATCATCATCATGGCAGCCGTAAATTGCTCGTCGAATGCATTCTGATTCTTTCACATATATTTTGATACATCACTTCGTCCCCTTTTCGCCAGCGCAGGTCTGCTTCATGGGGGAAGGTCTGCTTCACGGGGGGAACGGTATGAAGGCCGGCAGATTGTAGAAGCGGCCGTTGAAATCTCCGGCAAACGCCATGCAGGTTCAGTTTAGTGTTGTGGGATGTTGCTGGATGTCGCTGATCGCGTTCCTGTGTTGGTGTGATAGTTGTCAAGTTGCCTACGGCTTGCTGCAACCAACTCCCTCAAGAGCGTCAATGATTGACTGGAGTCCTACTAATCGCATGATCCTGCATTTTGGCCGAAAGGTGTGATTGTTTGCGCTCTGAACCCTCCCTTTTACCCCGTTTACCGCTTGTTTCGCAGACTTGAAGTCTGCGCCCCCTTGACATCTACCGTTACGTCGCTGTCGGCTTCCCTGGCTTCATAGAAACACTTGGGTCTCATGATGTCGAAGCCGCTATGGCCAGCATACATGTTTTCATGCAGTATCAAGCACTCAAATGACCTGACTGCACATCCAAATGCATCAATAAACAGAGTAAAGAGTGGTGTACAATTTCGACTGCTGATTGCATTACATCTAGCAATCAGGCACGCCATCTCTTTGCTCTCCATTGTGGCCACGCCAGCATGTCACCTTCCTGACGCGCGATCTGTGGACCAGATCCCATTGCCGATTCAACGCTGGCCATCTTCAAAACAAATCCTGGTACAAACACAAACAAATTGGCAAGTGATGGCAAGTGATGCAGCAACATGTTCGCACAACATCAGATGTGGCTCGATGAATCATGTTTTATCACCTGACACGCACAGAATTTGTCTTGATGCGGAGCAAAACGCTATGTTTGCGTCAGTTTGCGTGCGTGCAGAAAGGTCTAGAGTGAGCATCAAACAGTTGGCAGAATTGATCAATCTACTGAGGGCCTGCAGTCTTGACCTGTTGCAGTAAGTAGAATCTCAGTGTGACCATGCATGCAGCCAAGGAGGCTGACACCATTGCAGCAGCAAACTCACCAGAAGGCAGGCAAACACCGAAGAGTTCCCCAAACGCACAGCCACTTTCAGCATGAAAAATCATTACATGTTCGCATCGTCGTTGTTGGCGGATTCACGATAGTTCTGCCCGGGTCATTTGATTCTTTCCGTTGTCATGACTTCCCTCCAGCAACGAAAGCTGGATGCGTGTCGAGCGAGTTCATTGCACCATGCGAGGCTAAAATGGAGCTTACTAGGCCCTTGGAGGCTGCCGCTTCACCCCATAGCAAGCAGCACCTTTTTTGCCACAGCAAAGTGAGTCCCAACAGTCCAAACGGGTGACAGCATCACTTCAGATTCACTCGGAGTGCCTCCAAAAGCAACCAGGGCGCAAACGTGTGCTGAAAAGCGAATCTGAAAAGATCGTAAAAGGATGTAAAAGGTTTGAGACAGAGTCTACTCCTCTAACCCAAGTGTACACTAAACTGTCCATCCCACCCCACCTATCTTTTTTGGAATAGGGCAGTTCTGCTTTTTATTCAACATCCTCTACACCTCTAAACTCGAATCCCAAGGTTGTCCAAAAGAACTTCCATGTCACAGTCAGATTGTGCATACCACATGAAAGGCCTTATGACTATAGAAATGCCTTGGAAACTGATGTGATTTTCATCTTCCACACTGGTACCAGTATGTTCTTCCAAATCATTGCACCAAACTGTTGTGACTTGGGACTCCCATTTTCACTTCCACCCCCAAAAATCCATCTTCAAATGTGCAAAAAAAAAAGCCGCCTTTGTATCTTCCTGGATATCCAAACGGTAGGTCTTCAACCTGTGATGAAAAATTTGGCAACCGCAAATGGCAAAATGAGGCCCTCGTTTTTATTGAGACACTGATTGTGCTCGTCAATACCGATGCTTCACATCTGTCTCAGTTTTTCCCTATCTCTGTTTCAATCTGTGAAGCCCCACTTCTGCAACTTCATCTTCGTCGGTGCAAGCGTAAACTTCACCTAGGAGCAAGGATCGGAACCAGCGCCGATACCTTTAAATGAGCTGTAAAATTAAAGGGTAGCAGCATGCGACAAACACCACCCAACTAGTTTTTGGGAACATGGATGAACATTGAGAAGATCCAACATACATCAGTAATTATGTATACTTAGAATACGTATTCATACGTATTCTAGATCAGATAAAGAAAAACATTCTCCTCAGGTACAGAGCTCAACTCAACTAGTTCCCCCATCAACCTCCGGCTGTCTACTCATCTTGTGCACCTGCGCACGACCTCTTGAGTCTTGTGGTGGGAGGCTTAGAAGCACATGCTGCGGCGAGGTTGGGCGGATGGTGGAGAGGCATTGCGGGCAGAGTGACTGAGTAAGTCATGGCTCTTTCATCAAATTTGTCACTGGAAGCTGGAACATCGGGGGCGTTACAAATCACTCAGCGGCTAGAATCAGCAATTGGCTAAAACAAGCTACATCAAAAAAGCTATCATATTCCGGAGATGTTTGATAAAAGCCCCTTAAGATACAGAAAAACAGTCAACTGCATTTTGTTGGCTTCAATCCACACCGCATTTCAATATTTTCAATGCACCTTGCCCTCACCGGTCTCATTTGCTTGTTGAAAGCCTAGGCATGTCATCGATCAAAGAGAATTGGCTTGTCCACTGTCAAAAGGGGTGACATGGTCACATGGGTGTTTCCAAAAATAGTGGTACCCCCAAATCATCCATTTTAATAGGGTTTTCCATTATAAACCATCCATTTTGGGGTACCCCTATTTTCGGAAACAGCCACATGTTGTTGGCCAAGTGCCCCAACCGCCACGATTGTTCCAATAGTACTGTTGCTTGACAGTATAAAGATCCGCCTCAGCCGCTCATATTTCGCAGCAAAAAAAAAGAAACGTGAAAACGTTTGGAGATCCACCAGCATGGTACAGCGTTCACATTCTTAAGTATATCGTATATCATCTGCAAAAAGATGTCAGCAAACTATCTTGGCAACTCCCAAGTCAATCAGCTGCATCCTTGTCAAGCTCCAACCGCTCGGTGCCAAACATCCTCTTGACGCTTCGCAAACAAACCTCAGTGTACCAACCAAAGCATGACACATGTCAGCCAGGAAGTCCAACGACCAAAGTTTGCAACAGGCTAGAAGGGAATCCAGGAATCCCGTGAATCATTCAAAATCATCTCAAACACCAGTGGTTGGTCTTGGACTCCCAGGAATCAATTAATTTTCTTCATCCATCCTGTTCACTGGTATGACATATGTGGCTTGTATCATGTCCACGCCGAAGTTCCGGGATGGTGATGAGGGGCCGACTAAAGCAAGTGGTGCGGGGATCTGGAGCAGTCCTCACCAAAGAAGTAATGAGCGGTGACTTGACTTTGGGGAAAAACTCGAGATTTTTCACCACCATCAAGAGATATGACAGCCGCTTTCACGTGACCTGTGCCAATTATCAAGAAGGTTTCTGTTAGGTGAAGATCTTTCAAGATCCCCCAAAAACCTGGAAATCGACAATGCTCCATGTAGGAAACCTATTCGTATTAACAACAATGTCGTGAATTTCAGCCTTACAAAGTCGCTCATGATCAATGCATGATGGCATGGAAAGTACCAACAATTTTGATGCCAATGGCAACCTTTCGCCGTCCAAACTGACTGCTCCAGGCCTCAAAAGAATGTCATCTCTGCTCATGGTATGTCCCTTGGGAATTTCATCGAAAGCCACTTGGACATACCTTCAAACGCCAGGCAGAGAAACCTTGGGGTTGAATCTGTCAGATCTATTCGAATCTATTCATCAGGCATCGGCAAAACCATGACTTGCAGGATGATCTGATGAGATTGCAGACCAAGTTCACGCCTGAAATTTTATGAACATTTGGCAGACAAAAATCCACTGGTTTTCTACTCAAATCGACGATTTCAAGGTGATTTAAGAGGTCCCTTCTGACCCTTCACTTCCCGGTGCGCACGAATTGCCCCACAGCTTACTGTCTGGAACCACTTGCATGACCTGGGCAGTGACAACTCATGCGTCCCTGGTCAGAGTCCAGAAATGCCTTAGTAAAGAACCTAGACACTAGACTCTAGACCACTCACCCTCCCCCCAGCACACATTTTAATGCCAACCCAACTTTCACATCAGCCCTGCACCCTCTTGGGTTTCAAATGTGGTTTCGTAGGATGCACTGGCACCTGCAAACAGTAACAATCACAAACTCTCAGCTGGTGTCATGTTCGTCACAGCTGACATGGCCTCCTTAGCTGCCTTGAAGGTCTTACCTATCTTTTGCGCAAGGTCCTGCAAAAAAGAAATGCAGGCGACGCCTACAGAACAAAACAACTTGGATGATACAAAATGAAGAAAAACGATGAAGAATCATGAGATTTGCTTCACAAAGATCAGATGCTTTTGACAGCTCCTCTTTGCTTCCGAAGCCAGGAGGATCTCTGTAGATCTTCTTCTCAGCAGCATTACGTCCTCACAGCTGCTAATGGAAAGGTTGTTCTCAAACCCTGAACTCGTCTCTTGGACTCAAAAACTTCTATCCACAAACACCTTGACAATGTTTTCCACTCTGATTCACCATGATCATTCACATGTGTTGGTCCATGAGTCTATATATCCATTCCATTTCAATCCGTGTTGTTCCACAAGAGGGACCTTCTACTTCTGACTCCGCCGCAAGAATTGGGTGTCCCAAAAACCTGTCGAATCTAAGGTCCCTTTCGGTTGAGAGTTGGGAGATCTACGCTCCTGTGGTGAAGCGCTGTCGTTCTGTGAAGACATCCTCGTCATGACGTTGCATGCAACAGTGGATTTCTGCGTCCAGAATGGCAAAACACAAGGCTTTGGAAACATCACACGACCTGAAATAACCATATAATCATATATAATCCATGTTTCGTTCATCCCATGACTATCCCATGGATCCAAAAGAATCCAAAAGCATAGTATTGGAATGTATTGGAATGCATTGGCCCTTTCTGGACCCGCAAATGCAAGGAAAATACTCTCCAGGCATGACTTGCACCATTTCAGACACAACTTTTTCACAGGGGGGCCATAGACCGGACAAGCGTCGTTGGTGATATGCTGTGTCAGCTGTAGGCCAAAGGCCTGCACCAAAGATGCTGTGTCGGACGTTCAGCTTGTTTGAACTTGGACATGATGCGGAACCAAAATGGACTCCTTGACTATGCTGCCATCCTGGTTAGGTCAAGAAGATGATTCCCCATCCCAGTATTGCAACCATCAGGATGACATCACAAGTTTACTAGAGAGGCCTACATAAAACGGTGAAGTTTGCAGCCGCAGTGCCTGTCGGTGATACGCTTCTGTTGGTTCAGTCAATTTTCTTCGCCTCAGGCATATCAAATCCGTAGCTTGGCATTTCCACTGACCACTAGTCAAAGCTGACTCTCGAACGGATAGAAAAGAAACGGGAAACATCGAACGACAAAATAGGAAAGTATTGAAACTGGGTTGCCATACTTCTCGAGCCTTGCTTTTGCTTCTCCCGAAAGCTGGCAATGGCAGATGGGTTTGATGGTACAATTCCACAAGCAAAGCCACAGTCATCATCCACTAGCCACAGAGCACATACCGCATCGATTTAGACTGGTATATAATATCAGGTGAACATACCATGAATGCAAGTTTCTACAACATCCCATGCCTTAAGCGTATCCTTCCCCTTGATGCTACTTATTTAATAGCAAAAAATACATGGAATGATCTAACAACTTGATATGTTGCTATCATATTTTCACCTACCAAAAATCCCAAAAAAAGGTCCGTTCCACTCAAAATTAACTCACCACTCGCCAGTTTCACGTCATCATCTCTCAGCAGTGCAAAGTCAGGTTGAGGCGCTGGTGGCTTCATGTCGCCACCACCTGAGAGTCGGTATCACCATGGGGGTTTCCCCAACAAACCCATGGGTTTTCCTACTAAAATGAGCAGCACTTGGGGTGTTTTTGTTGGGGGTATATACCATTTGAGGAAACACCCACATAAACACTAAGACTTGGTGAATCTGCAGTAGTTGTGTTGATAGATGTTGGGGCAGCAAGAGAACAGAACTACAGAACTTAATGCAAATACAGGTGTTTCATGGCACGGGTACCGGGTACACATTGCAATCAAGCAAATCAAACATCCTCTTGTCGCCGCAAAAACTCTGAGGACTGCACCTTGCGCCTGCTTAGGTCGTCAACAAAAAAGCTACAGCTGGATGAAAATACAGCAAAGATTCATGCCCAAAAAAGATCTGTTTGGAGAACAGTTTCAAGATATTCTTCCACAAAGACTTACCATTTCATGATAAACAGCTGGTTGTCCCTAGAAGCGGTTTGGCCTTGCCATATGCATCATCGGAGGACAATTCCATCCGTGACCTTTTCTGCTGGCAAACGGTTTGAAGGGGGTGTCCACCCTCCCTAAACCATTTCAAACATGTCCCGCGGTGCACAAACGTTGATTTGAAACTGTAGGAAAGGGTTTCATAAGTGTTACCTTTCCAAACATTTGTCAAAAGAGTTTCCAGAAGCAGGTTGGCAAATGTCAGCATGTCCAAAATTAAAGTAGATGATTCCGGTTCTCCTTCGCACTACTACAGTATTAGAACTTGCTGAAAAGAACCAACAACGGCTGCAAAACGTAAACAATGCTGGGCTCTCCACAACAACTCTTGGTTTGAAAAAAGGACAGGCCTGTCACGTGAGCCAATATACAGGAAATCTCAACATGATGGAAATGCTACTGCATTTCGGCTTCCAGCGCATCGATGGGTTGATATTCTTATGTGACATCAAAGATTCGCAGTACCTGTGCAGAGTTTCCAATAGGCCTTGATTTTTTAAAAGGATGATGTTCTATATCATGATGTATATTGATGTATCAAGATTCAAAACCAGTATTTAAACTTGGGGTGCTCACTCGATACCAAGTCTCCTCATTTCTCCAAAGGTTTGACCCTGCAGGGACAGGTTGACCTCCACTTAAGGGACACGGGCCCCTCACGCACCTCAATTTCGATTCTAATCTACTTGGCGGAAGGCTGCATCTCCTTCAGACAGCAATCGGCAATATATGGATGCAAGATTTTTTGAACAACATTGAATCACAAACTGCGGTTACCATGGATGGATTACTTGTCTTGTGGATTACTTATAATGGGTTTCTTATGCAAAAATGGAAAGTCTCTGGGTAGCAGCCAGCTACCCAAGCAGCCCCTTGCCTGTCAATGGCAGCTTGCCCGGCTCCGGCATCGAGGAGCCGCGGCACCGGCGTTGATGGCAGATGATTCTTGTATTGACAGTCCTCAGCCACCAATTTTCACGCAGTCGCTGTGCTAAGATGCGAAAAATGTGTTGCATTTCAACATGATTGGTTCTGCAGATATGCATATACATGTTAAAATGATATACACATTGGACATGGACATGACATATACTTACAGTATCTTACAGTGTGTCTTAAAGTAACGTGCTCAGGCTAGGATGTGGCTCGACAGGGTGTGTCTGTTTCGTGCTTCCCTTTTCAACTAGAACGATTCACGTGGCTCTCAACCGGAAGCCAAAAGGTGGGCTCACCCGTCTGTCGTTTCTTAAAAGTTGGTCATGCCAAAAGAAGACAAATCATATACAAATACATAGATTGATATCTATATATATATATATATGTGTGTATTTACATAAATACATACATACATACAGACATACCTACATACATACATACATACAGACAGACAGACAGAAAGACAGACAGACAGACAGACAGACAGACGGACGGACAGACAGACATACATACATACTATTACTATGCATTTTCATACCGTTTTATTTTGTACGTAATAGATACATTATCAATATAAATACATGCAAATACCATGTCAAGCCACCACAAGTAGTTCAAAACACCCAAAAGAATTCATGAATTCTCTGCAGCTTGATTTTGAGGAGTGACCTTATCGTTGCGATTTCCACATTGCTATCCGTGCGAGGAAACTGCCAAGACCGGGTTCTCCCAACCACCAACAACGAATTGAAACCTCCGGGAAGGCCACCATTGTCCTGGCCCGACAACATCATAAACCAATAGACAAGTGATACACTTGGCATCATGTTGATCTCCCAAAGCTGACCCAGCCACGGCCGCAAACGGGTTTTTTTGCCACTTGCGAAGAGTTTGCAAAAAGCTTGTTCAGGCCTCTAGCAACTCTGGCATTTTGGTTGTAGCACTGGAAAGCCCGGTTCAAAAGCCTATGCAGTATAGAGTTGCAAATTTTAAAGAACCTAACTCGCCATCTTTAACGTTGGAACCGGAGAAAGGATGGATTTTTCACCCGGCACGGCCGCAGTTTGCCACGTCGACCCAGTGTAACTGCTCAAGTTGCTGTAGCAATGCCAACGAAGTGGAATGATTGAAACAGCTGCTTACTTTATAGGAATCCCCCGAATCTTTTAGCATCAATATGCATCAAGTAGCCACGGATACAGGGCAGCCATAGAGGAAAGACTACAAATACTGTGTCTCTCTCATAAAGAATCTTAGCAGGTGGGCTTTTTGGATACAAATATGCGCCTGGAGCGCTGGTGACAGAAACACATCTGATTTCATGTTTTCCTCTTCGGATCTCTGTGGCAGAATGACTTCAGACTTCGGATCACATCTGATTTCATGTCTGCTCATCCGGCAGAATGATGGACGAAGATGAAGTGCAACTCAGCTGAGTCTTACAAGCAAAGCTTCATAGGAGCTCTTGAAAACACATTGTCCTGTATCAACAGTAATTCCTCCAAAACGTATTTCATGATTTATTGATCATTGTACTGAATCTTGAAGTCCCATCCTGAAGATAAAAACTCAGCAAATCTAGAAACCGCAGTTGCCACTGATTTCACAGTGCCAAGCAGAACTCAAAGGAACCGAGAATCATTGCTGGGAATTGCTTCTGCCACCCTTGCTTTTAAGGGATTAGCAGCTGGTAGCATAACAGCCTTCCATAGGAAGGTGCAGATCAACTTTCAACCTGCTGTGTGACAAGTGGCATGCGCAGATGGCACTTCAGTATGGAAAATTCAGATAGCCGGCGGCACGACCGTGACTCCCTTGCAACCTTGCAAGGCTACATGCCATTGGTTACTGTAGTTGCTTCATGAGGACAATTTTAACTGCTTTAGCTACGTAGTATAACCTCCTATATGCACCAAATGATCAGGGGGGTTTTAATCACTGCTCAGATTTCTATTCAGAACTACCAGCCAATTTTTTGAAATCCTTCCACGAGCAGCATCTCACCCCAGACACTAGCAACTGAATGACCTCTTGATGTGAACCCTGACGGTTGGCTTCTCTGGCAATATCAGTAGCTGTCCGACCAAATGATGTCACCTGCAAACAATCGGGGGCAGCATTGGCTCCCGAAAATGACAGCTGTTTTTTTGGGCGTGATTCATTGACAGCTTGCATTACTTTTATTTTGTGTGCTTCTTGAGAATTGAAACGATCCAGTCTGATAGTGACAATACTCAAATCTGACACTTGCTGGATACATCTGATTATAATTCACGGCACCTTAGTCGAATCTGCCCGGGCTCGCAGCAGTGACCGAAGTAGTTCACCATCTCCTAACTCTGCGGCAGCATGAATTGGCCAAAGTTGCTCTGAGTTGTAACGCCCAGGGCCTCGAGGTTCATTAATATCATCTAAAAAGAAGTGGTTCTTCACCAAGAATTCTGTCGTCCTCGCTTCTTGTGAAACCTTTCGCGCCTGGCGCTTTTCCAATTTGGACAACCGGAACCGTTGTGGCTGCAGGGGAGATTCACTGGCCACGTCATCTTGACAGCTGGGCTGTAGCGTGGCACGAACAGTCAATGATCCGATCTGCATCTGAAGGTGGCGGCGTTCCATATGCCAAAATAGAAAGCTGAGCCAAAATCCATGCACAAACCTCTGCTTCTACTAGCTTTCTGGGTAAAGAAAGCTGACTCAATCTCAAATTCCCTGGTCTCAGGCCTTTTACCAATCCATTACCATGATCACATTTTCCAACACTTCTTGAAACTTTCTGACTTCAGTATTTACACCTGAAGAAATGGAAGAAAAAAACCATCTCTAGTTAGCTCAAGGAAAAAGTTGTTGCTATGGTGTTGTTGTTGTTGTTGTTGTTGTTGTTGTTGTTGTTGTTGTTGTTGTTGTTGTTGTTGTTGTTCTTGTTGTTGTTGTTGTTGTTGTTTTCCAAATTCCTTCAGAAAGTCGATGTCCATCGACGCCTGCCTCAGCCAAATCCTTGTGTTTGGTGCCCCGTTTTCGCTTCAGATCTCTTCCTTGGAGCGAGCTGAAGTTGGGAAGGGCGGATTTTTGAGTGCCGTTGACAAAACTAACACCTTTAAATAACACGAAATCTTGTTGTTGCAAGTTGGATGATAAAAACATAGTCTTAATTATTCACAGTCATGAGAACATAGTTGTGTGAAGCATCCCATTCCGCAAAAATATACAGCTCCCTTTGTGTAACCAGGGATTCAGGACCCTCTTGCAATCCCAGACACGAAGACTTCCCATGGGGAAAAGCAGCACGGCACACCACAGTGGAAGCGAGAGGTCTCAACTCTCAGGTTTCCAAATTCCGAACACAGAAAGTTGGTATCGTTGGGGAGGAAACCATCCCAGGTTGGATACCAAAAACTGGATCAAAATAGGATTTCTTGAACAAGTGAAGACTTTCTTTCAATGAAACTGTGAAAGGAACATGTAATATTTGCGACTTGAAGTGTTGTCCTCATTTTTCTTTGCAGTTGTCCTTTTTTTGTTGTTCTCTTTTTTGACTCACCATTTTTTTCATGCGCTTGTCCTTTCGGTTGCGTACAGCAGATGTTGGAGTCTTTCGAGAAATTTCTTTGTTCAGGCTTTTTTGAGCAACTGTTTCAAATATCTTCAACATGTTTTGGCTAAACTTCTGTTCCTTTGCGAGTTGAAGGTTTGTTTTTGAGGTCATCCAATCCTTGCCGGTATGGGCCGCCTATCGGCCCTCCCACTTGAGCATAACAGAGCATAGGTCACATCTTCGACCTCCAGGTTTAAAACATCTCCGGATCAAATGTCTTACTCTATACCTGCTGAAGCGTTCCTTTCACCACTCCAAATTTTTTGGTGATGTGGTACATAATTTTAGTTTTGTCAAAGGTACCGACCAGAATCCTAACTGGCCAATGAATTTTCTGAGGGATTCTTCTGTTCTTCAACTCCCAAGCTAAATTATTTCCTTAAAATAAACCACCATCTGGTGCCGTTTCAAATTACCAAGCGAGAATAACAATCCTAGTCATCTCAAATGGGACCATTATAAGTTACAATAATATTGCCAGTTGTAATCCCCACTTCCGCTACAGGAATCGCAATTATGGTTTGGGATTGGTTTTGGTCACTCACTTGGATATCTAATAGCCTTTCAGTGATTTAGGCTCATCTTTGGAGGTGGAGGTGTCATATGCAACGCTTCAATTGAGCCACGAAAAAAACCCTCTTACTTTCCATTCTACTGGTTGTTTAATAGGGATCCTTATAATATTTTATTATAATCCCCACATAGCTCTCAGCAGTATAATCCCCTATAAACCCTAAACAACGAGTTTTGATCTATTTGGTTTCGCAATTGTGACCCTCAAAAAGCAGTGGATACAGGCTGCCCAAAACTTTCGAATGCCGCTACTTCATCGAATTGTACATTACCTCCACAACGCAATGACAATGGCATATCGGCAGAGCATGTCTATAGGATGCACAGTTATATTGGATTTGTTTAGGAGATACCTGTCCCACAATCAAATTCTCAACATCACACTTTATCAGGTCTAGAAGTCTAGTAGCCACAAGAGTGAACATTTCATCTCTAGAGAAAGTAACAATACGACCCCCGCAGATAATCATCTTTTAGACCACCATGCTAAAAGGCATGCTGCCAGCCCCAAAAAGCGAGTGATATGTTGGAAGTTTGAAGCTACTTCATACATCAATTGGCTTAAATGTTTGGGTGCTGATCCAAAAGCAACTGGCACTAGCCAAGTGGCACACTCATAGGTATCATGTGTATTCATTTATTGTGGTTCTCTTTAGAATTCAATGGAATTCACTGAAATCACAGAACGTTGGCAAAGCACCGAGCGCAGACCGAACAGCCCTGACTGTTGGCCAGCCCCGATGCCCCGATGACCACCCTTTTTGTCGGCCAGCTCAGGGGTCGTGTTCAGAGATCGCAAGAAGGCACCTGTACGCGGAATTGGCCCCAAAATAATTGGAATCAATAATTGAAGTGTGTCTTTTTCATTGATCAAACAGCAGTATGATGTCCCAAGGCTTTTTGGAAGACTTCTGATTCCATCTACCATCCTATGAGAGTTCAATGATGGCAATGGCATGATAGATTTTATATAGTACGTATTCTAGTGAACAAACACCCAAGAATCTGGCCCAAAGAATCAAGAAACCACGCAAAACACAGGTGTTTCTTCAAGATTTATCGATGAACTACCCACTCAACATCTCTCAGGAATGAGCCTGGACTCCATGAGACCTTCTCCCATGGATCAGATGAACCTCATCCAATCTCTCGACCGAAATGACCAAAAGCACTGACTTGACTTTCCACTGAGGAGCTGGCATGGCACAGTTGCAATCAAACGCTTATGTTCATCAGAAGAGATGCCATTTCGACCTTGGTAAAAGTGAGTCGAAAATGGAAGCTCGGAAAAAGACCAGCAAAATGGAAGACTTGTCTTGGTCGGGGAGAGATGAATGATTTCACAGGGCCTAGTCTATCGCTGACTGAATGTGAGAGTTCATAAACAGTGAATCCCAAATTACCCATCATCCATCAGCTGCATATATGCTTTTTCATAGGCAAATCAAAATACTTTCATAGGTATGGATATGTTTGCTTTTCCAAGGTATTGACATGTTAAGCCTTTCGTTTATTTTGAGAGCTCAATCTCCAACCCTCCAACCAGTGCATTACCCAATGGTATCTGGTGATCCCCCAACGTCGGTATGTGGCCACTCCATCGGCTATACCAGGCTGATTTGCCTTGGTATCCAAGGTTGGTTCATGTCCATCTTCTACCATATGGGTGTTTCCGAAAATAATGGTACCCCCAAATCATCCATTTTTATAGGGTTTTCCATTATTTTCACCATCCATTTTGGGGGAAACCCACCAATTTTTGGAAACCCCCATAATCTATTGCTATTTTTTTAATTTTCGGCAAAACATCGTCACCTTCACAACCAACCGACGACCCACTGAGGCTCGGGCCATTGGGCATGCCACTTCCAGAACCGCCTTGTAGCGGCGCTGATCTAATGCCTCCCGTAGCGTAGCTAACGGCGATGGGTTGGGTTTTTGGACCATCAGTACCATTTTTCACCCAAAACACAAGGAGTGAGTCTGGAAACTGAAAAAAAAAAACACGGGAACAGATTTTGTGATATTTAGAGATTGCTTATGGTTGAGCTTGCAAATGACGATATAAAACAATATCAAGATTCAAGAGTCTGAATCAAAATGCCACTGGAACACTTGGAGAGATTGAATGACTTTTGGATCAACCGTTGCAACCAGAATTGCAATGTGAAGGCGAGTTGTTCACACAAATCTCTTGATATTAGGGTAGGAACAAGTTCTGCTGAAGACTTGGTCACTCAAACAAACCTCTCCTTTTTCAACTATCAACTATCAGCTAAGGTTTTTGAAAACCCACCCTTTCAGTACGCTCACAGCAGCACAAGGAAGGTCTCTATATAAATGGAATATTGATGTAAAACCTCCAAATGTGTCCACTCAAGTCACTGGATCGTATCTTCATTTTGACATTGCAGGTCCACTAGGAACTCACTTCTTTGATTAAAAATCCTTGCAAACTAATCATTCGAATCGTGTTGGACCTAACACCAATATTTGGCTCCACCCCCTCCTCGCCTCCTTGCTCACCCCAGATTCCTGTCAAAAGTGAAAGTCCGACGTTTATATATAGAAGCTCTGCCACCTAGAAATGACCATCTATTTTGATTCTGGAGTAACATGTAAGGCTGAATAGATTCAAGAGGTTCTACCATGCATCGGTCATAACTACAACTATTTTTGTTCCAACCCAAAGGTTTTTTTCTGCGAACAAAAACACCGAGGTAATTAGAGTAACAATTGAAAGCACGTTTCACCGAAGGCCTTCATCAACAAATCGCGGGTAAGAAGCTGCAACAAAGGCTTCTGCAAGTCAGGACGTCGCCGCAGCAGCACTCGAATCTGTGGCACAGGGGCACAGGTGTCAGGAGACACGTAGAACTTGATTTTGTTGACATGGATCAGCCTCAACACTGCTAACTTTCAAAAAATAATCATAGGAAAAAGCGAGAGAAAGGTAATCAAACATCGAACATCCAACAATTCAATGCTGAAACCTTATCATCTCCACAAGCCTTTCCACAACTCAAATTCTTCCAATGGCCTCATGCAATGGTATTGCGAGGCATCGCACTTCTTCGGCCGCCATGACCTTATTTTTCTGATGGAGAAATGGATTTGACATGATTTAACGGACGCAACCTGTTGAGGGGTTGAATCCGACACAAAAATCAATAATGCATTTATTACAGTAATACAATAGATGAATCTAGATTCGAGTGAGAGAAGTTTTGATGGGTATCTGATGATAGAATGTTGATGAGTCTAGGTGAATTTGATCATAGTTTTTTCAATGTCTTACGGCATTTGGGGAGATTCCCCCTCAATTAAACTACCTAAATGCGATGACCTGACTTGTACCACTAAGTACAAGGGCCTTATCGTGGCTTCCATCTCGCTAGCGGGTTGGTGGTTGAGCCTACTTAAGCAGTGACTCATTCAACTCCCCCTTCGAAAACAACATATTTGTTGCATACAGACAATAATTACTAGTGAGGAAACCAGAGTTCCTTCATTTTAACGGATTGGAAAGGAGCAGATGTAAAACCTGCCAACATCTTCTGGATAAAGCTCTCCAACCCATTTGAGGTCTTCACAGTGGCTGAAGGTGAATGAAGACCTTCGTGCAACAAGTAGCTGACCTCTCCAACAAAGCTGCCTGGTGAGAGCTTTGCCACCAGGCGACCACCAGAGAAGACCTGGTGGTAAAACCGCAGGTGCGAAGTGAATCATTTGTATGAATCTCCTGAATCTAATCAAAGGTGTGAGAGAGCTCCCCATATCTGCAAACAATCAAATATCATCAAATACCATTCCCTTTGCTATAAGGGTCTGAGTCTATCCATGAAATGACATAATATGCCAATGTCGAGGTCATCATGGAAGCCCATTCCCTTTCTAATCAGCCTGTCCATATCATCCGCACCTCACACTGACCCTCTGCAATGAAGTACAGCATGGCCTGTGTGTGCTGAAGCAGCTGGGATGGAAGTGAAGCACATGTCACATGCCCTTCAAACCAAGGCAGTGCCAAAATCCTGACAGCTTCTTGCTGAATGCTCTGAAAAACGATGAAAACCCCAAGAGACTGGACTCATCTTTAACATGATGAATCATGAAATGCCCTCATGTTTCGGCAATTGAAACCAACCATGAGACAACGCTTCACATCATATTTTTTCAGCCTCGCCCGTAACGGTGCCTTGTCAGCTTCCACAACCTGCCCTTCTTGGGACAACCTGTGCGAGAGATGCCTAAAATCTCGAGATCTTGGGTGCTCTTTTCTAAACTCTCTGCGACAAAAAAACGGGACAGAAGCTCGCTAAATCAGGAGGAGACTAGTCGGGGAGCACAACATGTATATTCAGGATCAAATCTATGGTCGAGCAGCACAAGTACTTACTTCACCTTCATTCCACCTGTTTGCTTCTTTGGTTGAAGTCTTGAAACTTAGGATTTTCCAGTAATGCATTCACCATCATTGAGGACCTATGAAAACTCACACCGTCATTCTCATTCATTCCCATCATTCCCCGGCCAGTCTCATCAAACACCTCTCTCCAGCTTTTAGTGTCTGCCACTCGCCAAAGCCAATCAAATCTGCAAACCTTGGTGGGAGTAAAACCAAGCTGTTGAGCAATTAGGTGTTTATGATTTATGATGTTTATAGATACCGTGTACCACTTGCTGATTCCCATCATTTCAATTCATTTCAAAGGATCAAGTGCAATATTCCATATATAATTTGCCAGCTTAGATGGAAACTTTGTACTGCCAAGAGGCTCGCGGACCGAAAGCGTGTCCCCAAGCAGCTTAAAGAGTTTCCTTAGCATGTCAGGCTGCGAGGCCTTCTGTCCACGTTTTCTGCACATAAGCAAAATCGCCAGGATGCATGGACGAGTGGACATGATGATGATGATGATGATGATGATGATGATGATGATGATGATGATGATGATGATGATGATGGTGATGGTGATGTATGGTGATGTATGCATACTGCCGCATCCACCATTCCATCCACGCCAAATAGGTCGAGGCACTCTTCTTCTTCGCTCAATCTTGGCTCCTCAATGACTCATGACTGACCACAATGGCTGAAGGTCTTCAGGACGGGTTCTAGGAGTCATCACATGTTTGGATTTTGGATCTCGCCATGCTGTCTTCTAAATATATAAACATAAATAATTACACAAAATCTACTGTAAAGATCCGCAGCATTTCAGCTTTTTCAAAAAGCATACTGTTGACTTGGATGACAGAAGTACCTAAACTCATGCTATAGCTTCCACTAGCTGTGGTAGGGCATATCCCGAACATGTAAGGGTTTCATCGAAATATATAGCAATCAACCCGAAGCTGAGGTTTCCGACCGGAACACTGAGAGATACCCAGTGTAGCTGAAAGAGGTTGACAACAACATAAACAAAGCACCAACCAGCCTAAGCTCCACAGTTTACAGCATTCGGACAGGTTGCTTTTTGGTGGCCGCTTTGCTACAATTAAGCCTGAGAAGATATAGGAAACTTTTCATGTGATCGCAAGGTGTGATCCTAACATCCCTAGCATGTTGACATCCAAATCACCATCTGAGGCTACCCACAGAAAGAAATTGACATCGGGGTTGTAGCCTCACTGCTTGAATCACGAAAACACAGCTAGTCAGCTAGTCGGCAGAAAATGATTTTGGATTCTCTCTGCGACCTGAAATGCAAAACTTCGCACTCTCGGAATCTTGAGATTGGGACACTTGGAAAAGCACCACCATGCTGCAGCCGCACACGGCACAAATTCGAAGCCACCAAATGTCAGTCACACCATACCTGGCAGATGTGCTTGCCAAACTCCCCATCTGAAACCTCATCACACCTTATCATGATGTCTCACGCCAGCTGGGTCTCCCACTCAAAGAGCCCAATGATGTACCCAAGGTGTCCTGAAAGTCGGTACAAGAAGGAAGAGTACAATGTCACTTACCACTGTCACTTACATGTTCCAGGCTTCTCTTGAAAGTCATGTTCACACCATTTCTTCACCAAGCTCCATTCAAATATCAATGTTTCGTTCAAGCTTCCAAGATTTCCAAAAAAAATCGGGTGCCTAGGCTTGTACTGATGGGAGACAGCACGGCATTGTGGCGCTGAACAAACCTCACCAAGGTTTTTCCTCCAAAAGTTCCCACAGAGAAATGCAGAAAATCACAGCCTCGCTCCCCACCTCAGCCTCGCATTTGAAAGTCGCCCTCGAACGGAGCCTCCATGATCCTCGAAGGCACAGTGCCTCAAACGGTAAAAACGGGACCAAAGGAAAGACAGGGTAGTGTTGGGACGAAACTAGCTCCATGATTTTCCGGAAGAACAGTGAAATTCAGAATTCTTCCGATGCTGTCTGCACCAACAATACCAACATCGCAGGCCTTAACTGTTGTGCTTTGAACGGCTTTCGCAGCAGGTGGCGCTTCAACCTTTGACGCAGCGACGAACGCCGAGCGCCCAGCGATGCATTGCTTGGACTCTTTGAATCGCTATGGAATCGCTAACTGCAAGTCTCCACGAAATTCAAGATGTCGAGTGGGAAAAGTGAAAAACTAGAAAAGCACGGAAAAAACACGAGAAACCGAAAATTGTCACCTCCAGGTCCCGAAATTACGCCAAAAAAACCTGGGCATATGACTGAAACATCCCATTGAAGCAGTCCGATTCTTTATGGCTCAAGGGATCTTAAGCATGTCATTTCAAAAGAGTTGCTTCATCAAATAGCTTGAAAATGCATTGAAAATTGTAGTGAGTAGTCTGCTCATGACGCATGCGCAGAAGACGTTTGAATCTGTTGCAATCTTGTGAGGCTCTGCTGCAATGCACTTCCAAATTCGACCACTTCTGCTCTCTCAGAGAATGGCTGTTCCTTCTCTGCCTTCCTGTTTGGTTCTGGTAAACCTATCTTCCAAGATTGAAGTTTTGACAACACCTGTCAGGGTCACGTTCCCTGGTTCAAATTCAGAGTTTGGAAGCATGTGCCCTAGGCTTTTCTCCCTTTAAGACAAACTGTCCCAGCTACCAGCCAAACATGTCAGCAATCTCATGCTCAATTTAAGCACTTGCTTGATGAAGACATTGTGTTGTCCTCCATGTGACCATGCCGAGAGTCGACATCTGGTTTTTGATGAGCTTAATGGGAAATAGCTGTGAATGTTGTTTTCGGTGTTCTAATCATCAAGTGGAGAAAGGTCCCAAAGCACACCTCCAAACAAAACTTGTTGTGAATTAATCCAGGTCCAGGTCAAAAAACAGATTCCAGCCCGTGTGAGGTCTTGCTTCAGCGCTGACAAGACCTCTTGGTCAGAAAGTCCTTCAGCAAAACTTACAGAAGTTGCAAAGGGAAGCACATGCTCACTTTAACCCTCACGCATGCCAGCTTCTTTTTGGAATCAATCGCAAGAAACGGCAATCAAACGATGAAGAGAGCCAAGGAGTGTTTCTGACCCGGGTCTGATGAGATGTTCTTTTGGAACACCTTTGCTATGTTTTTTTTCGCTACATCGTACTCATACACGATGCATGAACATCTTTAAATCATGGTCATATATCAGAAAAAAAAATCAATCATCAATCAAACACACAGACCGGCAGGCTGTCAAAATGGATTCATGCCAAGATGTCACCAACAATAAGAAAACTTATCACACCTCAGCACATTCAATTGACCATCGGGTCAAACATTCGCAACTGGCAATAGGCAATTGCAGTGCCTCCCACAATGTCGAGCACTTTTATTACCTCCAGTCGAAATCTCTCATCCTCACAAGTTGCAAGCACCACCCCAAGCCACACCAGCAAACCAGAGCATGTTTCTCCCATGTGTGGTTGTGAGTTGTGTGCGTCTTTCATTTCATTTTTAAGATGATATATCTTAGTCTTAGTTGGGGTGAAATCCTCCAACACTTGGCATTTTGGGAAGTGCAAAAAGGGAACCGATGTCACTCAGAGTGACGAGATGTGTTTGCGGGGCTACCCCCATACGTCGAAGATCACACGGCCGCTGTCTTGCAGCTCATTCAGCCGTGTGAAGCCCTTTACCGCATCGCCGTTTTCACCTGGCCAAACGCGACGAAAAACGGACACTCCAAAAGCCACCAAGCAATGGCCACGAACCACTTAAAGTCAAGATGCTCAAGAGGTCACCGAGCACATTGGTGACATCTTTGGCCAAAGTAGATGCTGAACCGCACACATAGAAATATCCAGCGTTGGGACCGTCTCCTGCATTGCGCAATTGCATCACTTTAAAAGGTAAAGGTACATATTAAGATTTAAAGGATTAAAGGTGCCATTTTAGACCTCTCTCAACTGAGAGTTCAGGATTCAATGTGGGGCCCTGTGAACCAATCAACCAATCAACTCATCAACCCGTCAGCTTCAGCTCCTAGCAGTTCCAGAACAGACTTGGCTTCAGCACGAAGACGATGATATACCTTCGGGCAGGGCTCCATCAATTTCCATCAATTTCACATAGACAAGTCACCAAAATCCACCAAAAAGATCACATGAGTTCTACATTTGTTTATCAGGAATTGGGATGAGCTCTTTCAAACCTACACTCGTCTGCATTGTTCAAACCCAGATGCATATTCCTTTGTTCCGGTCGGAGGTCGGGACAATGACACCTTCAGAGAACATAGGCCTTCTTCATGCCAGGTCCTTAGGCAAAGAATTGGAGATAGCAAGCTCTATCAACGGCCAGAGACGTCCTCAATGAAGATGAATGCCAAAAGCCCCTTGCTGTTTGATTGCAAGGTGTCACACTCAGGTACATTTTTTGAATAAACAGTTTATCGCTTTTCTGAGGTACCCCTCAAAATCAAACATACAGCGGTTGACATTCATCCGAATTCACACTACAAACACTCAAAGAAAGAAGTTCCAGATATCGAAGAAAGTTACAACACACCCCTAGAGCACACCCAAGGCAATCTCCTAGCCAACTATGAAAGGAATCCCTTTGTAGCCTGTTGGTAAAAGTTTAGAGGTGTGCTCCAAAGGTGTTGCGGAATGTTCCACCTGCCCTTGGCAGTCCCAGTGAACTATCAAAGATGCTGACATGGACAAGCATCTCCAGCTGAGATTTGTGAAGAAAGTCCTCCTCATTGCGACACCCAAAGTAGAGATGGACGACGCCTGTGTGAATGCCTGGGAACAAAAAAAGGTCTGACCAGGGAAAAAGAAACAGGTCAGTGACTGGTCCGTGCAAATCCATAAAACAAATTCAAGCCGCTTCTTACCATGTCTCTTCTAAACAATCGCCCTCCAGAATCGCACCTTGTCTCCTCAACTGATCTCGTTCTTGCAGAAAGCCGAAAAAGGGTGCCAAACCAGTCCCTGCGCGTTTATAAGGGATAATTTGAGGGGTGACACGTGCCAGCAACTGCTAAGATTGTTGAGGCTTTTCAGAATCTTGAAGACCAATATATTAGACAATTCATCATGTCCAAAGATATTAGTGTTGCATGTCCTGATGCCTAAAGGTTGACCTTCCTACCATTGATTTACACTGACTTCTCTCACACCTACATCCAATGTCACGGCAAGTGCCCGCCTCCGCAGACGCAAGCAATGGGTTTGCCGTGATCTTCTGGAAGCCTCCAGACGCGAATCTTGTGGGAAGTGATCCTCGTGCCATTGACCTCCACTCATCTATCATTCTCTGATCCTTTCGGAAGATATTTTAAGACCCAGAATTTAATGCCCCTTTGGGAAACACATCGGAAAACACAGCCATACCGGCTGTGTAAGCTCAGGCTGCAGCCGCATATGCGGTGCTTCCTTCACCCTGCAGATCACCGACTCCGCAGATGCCAGCATCGACGAACAAAGGCCTGTCCTATGGCCCGCGCTGAGCAACCAGGTTTGTTGCAAGTTTTAGTTCCGATTACCCTGGTGATTGAAAAAAAAGTGTTGACTCAGTGATGTCAAAAATGCCCTCCATATATATGTATATACATATGTGTATATCTAATCACATCATATATTGGGTCATTTACATGTTTTCTTGTATGTCCTTCACCCCCAAACTTCAAGGTGCGCTCCTCGCCAGCTGTTGATTCATAGGTGAAGCTGTGTACGTCGCGACACGACAGCAGAGCTCCACAGTAGTACCGCGGAACATGGGCGATGAAGCGATAGAGTAGAGCCTGACAGGTTTATGCAAATATTAAATATCGATAAGTAACATCAAATAGATTTTTTTGCAGTTGTATGCGTCTCGCATTCTTGATATAATGATATACTCAAGCTTTAAAGCTATGTACAGATTATACTCTTCTTCAATCCTCCCTTTTGCCAATCCTTGCCTGGGTCTCATCTTTGGAGACACCTGCATCAATGGCTGCCGCAAAATCATGGACGAAAACCTCCACAAACCCCTGGCCTCTACAAATCTTGAAAAGCCAATACCTGGGCATCAACATTTCTCTGAAATCCATGCCAATAGCAGGGGAAAAAATTCAGACATTATTCAGGCATTCCCAGGTCGAGAGACTTATAGATCGGAACTCTTCCAGGACATCCAGAATCGATAAACATTTCCTGGGAATTCAACTGCTGCATAAACAACAGGGCGCTGATTAACCCTTCGGCAGTAGTTCGCTGATGTAGAATCTGACTCGTCAGAAACTGTTTCACTATGAGGTTCCAGGTCTGTGTAAGAAAGCAACAAATCAATGACAGTAGTTCGAAACAATCAAAAAAACAATGTACTGTACAAACACTCCAAAAAAGTCAAACATGATAACATGCTAAACATTGGTAAACTGTAAAGAAAACAAACACTTGAAACTCACACCAACTCTCAAGTAAAAGGCAAGGCGTCGATTGCCACTTATCATACGCCGAATCTTCTTTCACTTCGGTCAAGCCGGAAAGAACCTCCGCCTGTGACAGGTGGATGAGCTAAAACTAACAGCTTGTCCCCTAAAAACTGGTGGTTTGGAAAAAAAAAACTTTTTTGGGAAACCCTAATTTTCAGGTGCGAGCTGTGAGTTTCCTCTTTCCTTTCATCTTTCCGTCTCTCCTCCTCTCCTCCTCCATCTTTTCTTCTTCCCCCCCTGCCCCCCCCCCCTCCTCCTTTGCTCCTCCGTTATTTCTCTCCTTCCTCTCCTTCCTCCCCCTAACCTAAACCCTAAACCTAAACCCTAAACCTAAACCCTAAACCCTAAAACCAAAACCTAAAGTCTAAACCTAAACCCTAAACTTAAACCCTAAAACCAAACTAAACCTAAACCCTAAACCTAAACCCTAAAACCTAAACCCTAAAACCAAAACCTAAAGCCTA
>DF242813.1:0-47686 GCA_000507305.1 Breviolum minutum Mf 1.05b.01 | reverse complement strand
ACTACTACTACTAGGACTACTACTACTAGGACTAGTACTACTGGGACTACTACTACTAGGACTACTACTGCTAGGACTACTACTACTAGGACTACCACTACTAGGACTACTACGACTAGGACTACTACGACTAGGACTACTACTACTAGGACTACTACTACTAGGACTACTACTACTAGGACTACTACGACTAGGACTACTACTACTAGGACTACTACTACTAGGACTACTACTACTAGGACTACCACTGCTACGACTACTACTGCTACGACTACTATTGCTAGGACTACTATTCCTGTCAGGCTACCCAAAAGTTCGTATATCGGAAGTTTGCCACTAAACTTCCTTTGATAATTGTCTCTAAGATCGAGGTTTAGTTATGTAAAAGGAGGATAGCAAATATTGTAATGGTCTTTACATGACTTTTTGGAATTCAAGATCCAATGGTCCAATCATAATAAGCT
The DNA here is from genome assembly GCA_000507305.1 of Breviolum minutum Mf 1.05b.01. NCBI lineage: Eukaryota > Dinophyceae > Suessiales > Symbiodiniaceae > Breviolum > Breviolum minutum. The sequence continues at coordinate 47,222 of DF242813.1, read as the reverse complement.
AAAACCCGGACCAAGGTGCATCACGTCGCAATGCTACAGCATGACGGTTCAGCGAAGACAAGGAGACACGGTCGAAATCGATGAGACGAAGACGTCGTACGCTTCCACCAGGGAGGACGCCACGAAGCAACGCATGAGCACAGTGGCTCCCGACACCACCCAAGCCAACCACCACCACTGGTGCATCCATTGGGTGTCATTGAAATCTTTGAAACACAGTGATGCAAAAAAAATAATTTGCTGGATGAAGCAACAAGAGTAACAAGAGTTAAATGGCTTAAACAACTTACAACTCATATGATTTTGGGATGTTTTTGGAGTTTATCATTTTTCACTCTCTTGGCTTCTCCTTCTTGGGATATCCTGGAGCTATGCATTCAAGATGTATTTTTGAGCTGCTGTGCCAAGCAAGGCTCTCGGGCAAGAATGATTGGTAGAATTCATTCTCCCCACCCGCCCTGAAAAAAACGTGGGGCACCGGTGCTCTTGTAACCAACCATCTGGATGATCCTTGTGGTCATGATGGAACCTCATGACCATGCCATGTTTTTTGCCATTTTTAAGCAAGCCCAGCCCTTTACAATGCAAGTCTCAGGGCCCAACCAGCCGGATTTCTTCAAATCGATAGGATCCTGAAACGAAAAAAACGGAACCGCAAGAAATGACAGATTCCAAGTCGGGATGAGATTCCATCTATCAAAAAACGAATCACATCTCTCCTTGGAGACTTGTAAGTTAGGATCACCCCCCATAAGCCCATGGTGTAGTTCGGCCATTTGGAAGGGGAAGTCCCACAACCCTATTTACTTCCTCATGGGGAACTTACGATCACCAATCTTGGTTATTAAATCCACCAATTCACCATCAATTCACCACCAAAATGAACCTTAGACTTCCTGGGATGATAGTGGCTTATAAAAAATCCCTACATAACTGGCTAGTTTTTCATCCCCTTTTTTAACCCAACCCACCACCAGGGTTTTGATCCCACACCTCACATCTCTCCGAAAAATTTTGAATCAAAAACTTACCATCCCCAAATTCCGCGCACCTGAATGGATGAGCGGCGATAATTTCCCATAGCCTCTTGTACTCGCTGATGGGCCTCCCGAAAACCCCATGCAGGTTTCGCCAAAGAGAAATCCAAGGGCCACCCGTTGGATGATTTTCAAGCAAATCTGTACATGAAAAATGGTTTTCGAAATCAAACATCCACGAAATAAACTGGTTGTTTGGGGTTCCAGGTGGAACATACCCCAGACCCTCAACCACCTGGGTATGAAGGAAGTTTTCTCAGAAGGAACATTGTCTAAAGGTAGAAGAAGAAAAAAGCTCAGTCAGGTTAGTGGCAAGAAGGAAAAAAAATACACCAGAGATATGGAAGTCTGCTGCTTCTCCGTTCACAAAAACAACTTCAAAAAGTGTTTTGTTGCGAAGTTGCAATTCATGCTCTTGACTTTCCAACCAAAAAAAGGGTGCCTCTTGTGCACTTTGGAGGCCCTTCTCGAGTTTCGTCAACAAACCGGTTGCAGTCTGCTCAAACTCGGCTCTTGTGCTCGCAAGCCTCAGCCAAGGTGTTGAAAAAGGAAAAAAACGACGACGACGTCTTTTCGGGGGTTTTGGAAGGCATGCATTAAGGAAGAAAAAAACGTGATTCTCTGTTGAGGACATGGAAATTCACATCTTTTGGATGAAATTCCCTGTTTATCATGTTTAAAAAACTTCATCTTAGATGGAAAATCTCAAATTGAAGTCCGTTTCAATTCACAGTATGACTCAAAACCATTGACCACCCCCCAAAATGCTTGCAAATTGGAAGACCTTTATATAATGATTCATCATGACAAGCATGGCCCAAATCTTACGATTTCTGGAGTACCATCAGTTGAGTCGCCACACGCCGAAAGGAGCGATCCTTCCAAGACAGATACTGCAAAAGTCTCCCGGAGCTGCGCAACAGAACCTCAGAACAAGGTGGAAACGGAATCATGATTAGTTGTGGTTGGTGGGTCCCTACCAGGTATAAGCAGGGCTATATGACTCCACTGATGGGGGTGAAAAAAAAAAACAGGAAAAACCATGTATTTAAGGCCATTTACAGGGGTTATACAATAACTCCATTTATATATAACGATCGGCTCGGGGCCCCCACCCTGGTGGTTAATTTTGGGGTGACTTTTCAGGTTCCCGGGCGTTGCAGTCCCAAGACCGTGGAAAGAAGCGGACTGGCGAAATTTTTCAACGGCAAAAAAAGGTCAAACGCCCAGCGAGTAGCCTACCTGAAGTAGTTGCTGAATACCCTCCGGGGAATTAACATATCCCCCTGATAAGGCATATTTGAAGATGATTTTCCTTTTCGCCAGGTGGGATATCTTAATTTCCTGGAGGGTAATTGTCTTCTAAGATTTACAAACTTGAGGACACCATAACAACGGAAGAACTCCGGCGAAAACAAAACGACGAAGTTACTCAGCAAGAAAAAGCTCACATCTTTGGTAGTTTTCGTCAGCAGACAGGATCTAGGTCGCCATTTTTGCCATCCGAAACGACCCGCTGTTCTTTGGTCACACATCGCATGGACAGTCATCAGGTTTCCGATGACAGGATTCCATCTGGACGACGTAAATGATCTCAGATGTCTCAAATGCAGGATGCCTGCGGGCAATTCAAGGTCCATGGAGTCCCATGTGTTGAAAAATAGAAATCTCGAAGCCAATCTGGGGTGCATAGGAACAAGGATTGAAGGGTTCTTTTTTCATTTATACTTGGTATTCAGTTAGCCCTGATTCCATTACAGTCTGGGATCCTTATTTGGGAAGTTCATGCCTTGGGCATAACCACCAACATAAACCATCACATTGGGTTGGGTTGTTGGTTTTTCTTTACCTTAAATAAAAAACAGCAACTTCTTGATTGTTCCTTCTCTAATTCATACTGCAGTTATATTTGGTGTTTATATAGTTTAATGATATTTTATTCCATGTCTGTATTGATGCCGGAATCAAGTCTATCGGAAAATCCTCGCCTTTCAAAAAAGGAAATCCACTCATTTCAGTCACCTTTTCACTCGACTTCACGGATAAATACAGCAACAAAAATGGTCATGTGAGTCATGTGTATGTTGTGACACTATTTTCTTTTTAAAAAAAAATACACCTTATCCTATCCTCCAGCCAACTAATATAACATAAGGGTTGGAAGATGAAAATTTCCACCAACTTCCCCCAGGAGGGCATATTTTGGTTTCATGGCCCCCGCAGCCTCGGTCGCTGAAGCCTCACTGGCCTCACGTGCTGCACGCAGGGCAGCCAAACGACCACGAACGGCCTGAGTGAGCCACCGTTCGTGGGTCATGGTGGGATGATGATGATGATGATGATGATGATGATGATGATGATGATGATGATGATGATGTCCTCATCATCTGTGAGCCATTCCTTGATGAAACACATCATCTCATCTAGCTTATGATGAGAATGGTTCTGTAATAGTGATGTTCTAATCATGTGTTCCATCTTAACTAAATGTGCTCAAGCTCCCTTTTGTTTTCTTTCAGACCTGACATCTACATATCTTGGACGAAGTGAAACTCAACTGAGCGGTGTTCTAAATTCTCTTGTGGTTTCCATACAAGAATTAAAACCTCACGGCAAAGCTTACGATTCGCTTACGTTTCTCAGGTTTTAGCTTACGACAGGTATGTGTCTATGATATGAGCTTTCGGCGACCTTACGGCAAAACAAGGTTGCAAGTTAGATTATCTAGATCTCTTTCAATTTCCGTATAAATCTATTGTGGCTTTACGATTTAGTGGTGGTTACACTTCCTTTTTAGGAAAGTATGCTTTTGGGGACGTCCGGGCATTTAGTGAAACCATGTGAAACCATGTGAAACCGATTCCATGGGCCAGGGTTCACTTCTGGCCCTGTTCGCTTACGGCGGGCTTTCGTTTCGCTTAGGGTTTGCTTACGGCCCGGATTCGTTTTTTTCGGGTTTTCCAAATCCCTTCAATTATACAATACGATACAATAGTAGACAATCAGTGAAATTGGATTTGAAGGTGATCTCTCATACTCTCAAAAATTCACTTATGGCAGCCTTACAGCTGTGGAACTTTATCATGACTTACATTGAACCTTACGGATACCTTACGAACTTCAGCAAAAAGCTTACGACGGGTAAGAATTCTAGTAAGCGGAAGATGTGACCAATACATATGGAATTTAGAACGCTGCTCAACTGCCTTTCGTCATCTTCGAAACTGCCCTGGCCTCTCGTGCTTTTCGCTTTTGACTTCCCAAGGTATCTCTTGCCAGGTCAGTCTCTGCAGTCAGACGCCTGGCAGGGTTTTTCTTACGTTCCATGAACATACATGACATGAACCCCAAAAAAATGCCTGGGGCCCCAGACGTTTTTCAGCAATGGAATTTTCCAACCCTACTAAATGGTGATTTAGAATTGGGGGGAAAAGGGGCTTTCTTCGCTTGAAAAAATTGGATAAGGGGATTTTCAACCCTTGGAGCCATCTTTGGCTGGAGCTACTGATGGAAATCCAGCTACCCAGTTGAGGGAAAGGTAGGTTATCCCGATGGTTTACAGGGTTTGGGATACATTTCCAGGTGGTTGTTTGGGATTTTTGTCCATCAACAGCATCTTTTTGGAAGAATGCCTAAATTAATGATTACAAGATGGAGATGTGCAGAGAATCAACACATCAGTTTTCAAAAATTCTTAGCATCATCATCTTCCCAAAAGAAACCAACAACTCTCCATCCCTGCTGACTTAAAACCTCCACAATGCCACAGTTTGAAAGGTACATCATTACTAAAAGTTGCAAAACTGAAACTTCAATCCTTCCACCCCTCCCCCAAACTTCCCATAACTCAACAAGCAGGTCAGCTGTGCTCACGAAGGTCTAAATCTTCTGCAGTACTACGCCTTAGCTTCAAAACATCCCTGCAAACGTTTGCACCACGTCTCATGCGATGGTGCAAATTTCTGAGATTTGGAGCTTCCCAACCGAAACACCGTGCCACCAAAAAAACCACTCGCGGTATGATCCTGGTTTTTTTTCGGGGAGGTTGGATCGATCCAACCTCGGTGGAGATCCACCGAAACCAAAACCCAGGCACGGTCGTTCAAAGGGCTGCATGAGCACCGGTGGCCTGGGGTCAAAGAAGATGGTGTCTTCCATCCGATCCCAGAGTCGATCTGTTTCCAAAACTTCAAAGAGTATTAAGTTGGAAAAAAAAAGTCCCAAATTCAAATTCCTCATTGAGTGTGTTTTAAAAAACTATTTACTATTGGATTTCTTAGATGTTTCTTTTTTTTTTAAACGCCAAAATTGCCAAAATCCCACTTTTTTTTTTTCAAAAAGCCGCCAAAGTTGCAGAATCTCTGGCACACCCAAGGATGGTGGAGGTGGAAATTCCTCACAGAATCATGGAAGGCCAAGGGGTCCCCCATCAATCTGCGGGGGGGGGTCATGGCTGCGATAATGTTCCGTGGAAGAAGTGATTCTTCAACAAGAAGAACCTCCAAAAAAACAAACCAAAATACCTGAAGTCAAACCAAGTCATTTGCTCCAAATAAGGGAAGTTCAGATCATTTAGAAGGCTGAAAGCCCTGATCAAATGTAGATGTCTACCATCGGAAACGCTAAGGATTATAATTTTGATCGAAAAACAACATCTTGCTCAATGCTCAGAGTCTTGAAGTCATCTTGCACACGGGAGGCGTTTACCATTTTCAAATCTCCAGACCTTCAATGCGTTGCCAAAGAAGTCTCTCCACACCCAAACGCTCTCCACACATTTTTCACTCGCAGCGGCATGGAGCAAGGGTAAAGCTATTTGGAGGAGGCTGTAGCCAGTTCATTTGCGTGGTACAAATGCCGATGCTGTTCTGATTTTGCACATTGGGTAGGTAGGAGAAACTCATGAACCTACTTCAGGTCTCCTCTTGCTAATCAGGCAGCTAATGGCAGCTAACTTTGTCTGCGCTAAGCTTTTTCTGAGCAACTCTATGTTGCCTCTAATTAGGATTATTTTCAAACACCTTTACTATTGGAGCGTATGGCACATTTTTTTTGTTCCAGCAACAAGTTAGCTTAGTTAATTTATGTTAATTTTAAGTGCTTATGGTGCACCTGCCCTTCAACACCGATGATTTGTCACCCATCCAAAACAACAGGCCATCTTCAAAAGCTGCGAAGGAAGAAAACTACAAGAGATGATACCCGGAAATAAAAGACGCCCATCGGTGCGGAATCCCTTTTTAAAGAATGAGCTCCCCAAATGCTCAACGGCAGAATCGCTACGAAAAAAAAAAACGCGCACCAAAACGAGTGCTGCTTTTTAAGCTCAACGAACGTCACTCAAATCACCCGCTTTGTTGAAGCGAATGGAGGCATCGAAAGGAATGCCACATTTGATCATACTGCTGGCCTCAGAAATTATCCAAGTTGAAACCCACCCTAAAAAGCTGAATTTTTCAGCTGGTTTCAATGGCAACGAAAAAACTAATGAACTATAGAAGCCCCCCTCCCGTAAAACGACAATTTTGCATCTAAAAATGAAATCTATGTTCAAAGGGATGCAAAAGGGGAAGGGATTTTTTTCTTTCAATACACACCCAAAGCTAAACTTGGAACCTGGCAATGATGATTTCCTACAAGAATCTTCTTTTAGAGTGGCTAATTTTCAGGTTCCATGTTAAACTTCCTGTGTTGTTTCCCCATGTTTCAGGTTTCAAGCAAGTTCTTGGGGGCAGAGTAAATCACATGAACGCTAAAGAAGTGGAAAAATGCCATGCACGTCCCAAGGTGCAAATGACGCCTCGGGCGACATTGGCTTCGCACATTTCTTATCGTTCACCCAGGAGGGAAGACTACCTCATCACAGAAGGCACGATGCTGCAGAAATTCACATGCAAATCTGCCAAAAAAACAACGAATCTCCCTGGAAACGAAAAATATGTTCCATCTCAGGAACCTTTCCCATAAAATCCACTGCTGGTGGAATACATTGCTGCAGGATCCAAAACATCATCCTACCAGGTCATTGGAAACCAAGTGCTGCTTGCAGCAAAGGTATCAGCATTATTCGATCAACCAAAATGATGCATGGATGAAATCCTCAATTCACAAACAAACGTTGTTCCAATATGAAAGCATCATCAAAATACTTGGCAAAGAATATCACAGAATATCAATTCATTGAAAATATTGTCCTCGTCTGACCTGCCAGAAAATAGACCTTGGAGCAAAGGTCAAGAGACTTGATGAAAAGATGCTGACAATCTCGCAAATCAATTCCAGATTGCATTAGAATTGAATTAAACAACATCTAGCTGCTTGACCCTCTCTTTCTCGGTTTCTACCCATATCTCATAGTTTTTTTGCGAGCCGGCAAATCTGTTGCAAAGAGCTCTAGGGCCACAGCTGCTTTTGGAAGCTTGCCGAGATGAGACAGAAGATCCCTTCAATGTCAGCTCCTAACAGACTTGCACTTGAAAAAAAATCGCAGCAAATTCACCCTGTCTAGGCTTTCCATATAGCAGGGGATGTACTCATCAACCCAACAGTAGGGTTTACATACCCCGTTATAGGGATTTCCTATTGTTGATGGATCAAATCCTGCGGATAAACTACCAACCTCAACTGGTGAACGCCGGATTTCTTCCATCAACAGTATGAAGGGTCAAATGACCCATTCTCCCCCGTGAAGCATGCTAGCATGCTGCGTTTTCCAATGGTCTCGAGACGACAAGTTACCCCTGAAAGCATCGTCGGTTGCCAGTTCCCATGGATAGCACTAGCAGCTGCTCTGCCGCTACGTGAGACCAAGCCAAAATCTGTTGTGGCCTGAGATTCAAGAAGGTTTTCTAAAGGTTCAACCATCCAATTGGATACTGATGGAAGAAATGCGGGATCAACTCACTAGTTGAGGGAACGGTAGTTCATCCCAGTCTTTACAGGGTTTTTATACGTACCAGGTGGTTGTTTGGGATTTCTGAACCATCAACAGTAGGAGACCTTAATTAATCAAAGACCCAAGACCAAGAATCGGAGCGTTTTGAAGTGTCATTCTTGTGGAAAGCTACGCATCACCCTTCACCCTCCAAAGGGAATGTTTCACGGCAGCCAGTGCTTTTAAAAATATTCCTTGCTCTTCATACACGACCATGACCAATCTCGTACTGCCGTCCCAAAAGCAGGACCCAAAATACTTTGAATCATCAAGTTTTGAAATCATCATATCTGCCACTCATCAAAGAATTTACTCCTGACACCAAAAAAAAAATCAAAAACTTGTGAAAGGCAACAAAAAGACCGCCAGTACCACCATCAATATCCACAAGTCTCATCAAAAAACGCACAACCAAATGCTGCCAGTGTGACGGGACGTTCATTAGCACGCTCCCAAGGCCCTACAAAACGGCTCGGTTGGAAACGAAGGCACCTGAACCAGCTCCATCATGTTCAGGATGGATAGGCGACAGAGAAAAATCCACAAGCAAAACAGCAACTGATGATGTGCCCATCCAGAATGAATACACTAATATATACTAATATGTTCAATTGTAACTGCTAAAGGTTCATGCCAGTTTTCACATATTCGGAATTGGAAAAGTGAGAAATGGTTGGATAAAACAGAAAAATATATAAAAATGTGGGAGTTTTGCAACTTCAAAGAGCTTCGACTGAGTTTTGCAAAAATGCTCAAAAAGGGTGCAAACAGTAGTTGGTGGGCTTTGAATCATTGAATCCTTAGATTGCCGTTGACTGATGCTAAGTACGAAGCTTTCCGTGCTGCCAATGTCCAAAGTGGGTCCTGGCAGAAAGGATGTCGCGAATCAACACCGGTATCAACAAAAGTGGTGGATGCTTCAATATAATGAGATAGCTCCACCCAGATTACACATCAAATCCAGCCCTTGAAGATGTCTCTCCCAGTCGGACGTTCAACAAAAATCCGACCCAGAATTCTTTCTACATTTAGCCGCGGTCATTTCCTACTATCCAGCAAGGTGTATCAACTTCCAAAATTTTGAAGCTGGAAAATTCACCAACAACCCGGGTCCTGAACTCCGTCTGCACAGGGATCGGCTGTTTGGGTGCTACCCACAGTGGACCAGCTGTCAACTTTGCTGTTGGAATGGATGGGTCCTGAAGGCACATCCCAAAAAAAGCTCCCACCAATTCCAACAGTTTTAGCCCATGCACCCCATTTTTCCGCAAATCTCATGGGTTTCTGCGAAGTTCTCAAGAAGCCAAGCTTGATTTGTCGAGGGCCCGAAAACCTGGAAAATCGATCCAAGTGAGTTGCTATCTCAGCATGGAAAACACCTTCTTAGAACCACCTTAGAACCACCTGGAAAGAGACAACCATTGAAGCATCTGGAAGTTATCCAGGTGGACCTTCCACAGAAAAAAAGGCTTCCCAAGTCTTGTCCTTGATTTTTTTCCGATCACTTGGCCATGCTCCCTTCATCTCAAACTCTCTGAGTTTGACTTCAGGTGGCTTGGGAGAAAAGGTGTATATCAAGGCAATAGCACCTCTTTATGTGTTGGTTTGTTGAATCTTTGTGTTAATTTCAATCAGGATGCCCCAAGGTATAGGGCAGTCTTTCATGTTTGAATTTGCAGTGATTGGTCATGGGTACCGAACAGAATTGGTCAGTGTTCTGCTTCAAAACAACATTCTGAGTGACTGAGCCAAAAGGCTCTCAACGAAGATGCAAATGAAAAAAATGCCAAAAAGAAACAGCAACAACAGTAGCTGTACCCAGGCTACCATTGATTTTATTGGCAATTTTGAGCTTGGAATTTGGGCAATCAGCAACGCTACAAGCAGCAGCTAAGAATCTTGCTGGCCAAACAGCACTTGGATCGATTTCCTCACAGTCGCCAACAGGGGAAGTCAAGGGAACAGCTTGAAGTTGGGTCAGTTTCCATGGACCAATGACCAAAGCTTCCCTCCTGCACCGCCGCTGCCACCTCCTCAAGAACCTGTCATACATCTGCTACCGGAAAAAAAAAAGTTGCAGAAGTACTAGTGGAAATCCTCCTGGCCACTTCTAGATCTTGTACATGAAAAGTTTAGGTTGCACTGAATTTGAAGGTGTTGATACCAAAACTATGGACATTCCTACATAGCTACATAACCCAGTATAAAATCACCCCTCTTCAGTGAACGAGCCTGGGGAACGGGCGGCAAAAAGCCCTGACGTGGCATCATGAAAGTTACAAATAGATTCAAGCGTTTGACAAGTGCATGGCAGGAAAAGGCCTCAAAAGTATCCAGCAAAATCATGCAACTGAAAATCATGCAACCAATACAACCTCTGCATCTGCAACCAGCCTGTGCTCGTTTCCGGTCGAAATCTACCAGAGGCTCATCCTGTCGAGGTTTTTTTGCTTGGCATCTCGGGCGCTCGGTCAAGGCTTCAAGGCTTCATTTGTCGCGCCTTTTCAGCTGCTGCACCAGCTGCAAGAGCCTCATACCTTTCATTTCTGTTTTGTTGGTTTCCCGTTCAATCCACACCTAAAAAAACATCTAGAGTAACTGCTACAGTATCTGCATTTTTTTTTCTTGGTCAATTTTCTGTTCATCAAAATGACCCAAACAAAATCTGTATCTCAACGAGCTGCCACATCAAAAACACACAACGACGAACACGGCACCTCTTCGCCTTTTCTTCGAGGCGCTGTCGTACCAAGTCAGGCCTTGTACCACTTTATTGGAGATGATGCAGTTTGGTAAATCACAAAATCTGAAGGGAATTTTGAGTACCTGGCAATTCTTTGTGACCTTTTTGGGGTGGTTAAGTGACCCTTTAAATAGCTAAGTGACCACCCACTGGGGGATGAAAAGGTTACTTTGAATCACCTGGTACACAAATGTCCAAAACAGACTTGCAATGTCCGTCGTACTGTGTTATTATATGTTCAGCTCTGCCCGACAAATTCGAAGTCAATCACCATTGCCTACAGTCTCGACTGGCCCAACCAACCCTCTTGTCACTGAATCGCACAAGGACACAAGCATCTCCGCTTTTCGCTGCAGCGCATGGCTCCAAGTGACAGTGCCACTCTCGGCTGGTGGTTTTGACACTTGAGGTTTGCAATGAAAAAGATGGGACAAACTCAAAATCAAGACCTACCTCCAAAACTGGCGCATCCAGCTCAACCGTTTTGACAAGGCTTGCTTAGGCTTGCTTCCTCCAACTTTGAGACCATGAAGAATCCAACCCGTCAAGTTTGCAAGCGCTGATTGGATTGCATGCTTTCCAAGCTTGGTTGTTGTAAGAGGCTCCAAGCTGACAAAATAGTGCTCTTCGCCTCCTGAAGCAAAGCCTGTTGTTCTGTGCCAAAGAGCCTTGCGGGAAGAGCCCCGGTACAACTCACCTTTTTGCTAAAAGATCAAGGATGGCATCTTCCAAGTGTCGTATCCGAGAAGTTTACAAGACGAAACCCAGGGCAAATCTCAACCCTACGCGAACTAGAATGCAACCTCAGGGACAATAATTGCACAGTTCGCAATTATTGTCCCTGAGGTTGCAGATCTGGAGAGTCGTGTGCTATGTCCTCTTGGAAGCTTTCTAGTTCCCGTAGGGTTGAGATTCGCCATTGGTTTCGGCTTGTTAACTTCTCCGATTTCGCAGGCTTGGACACTCAGACACAGCTTCTGCAAGCTCACTGCAACTAAGGCAGCATCTGCTTCCAATCCAGGAAACTGCACCCTGCCTGCAGGGTGCTATCCGATCCCAGGCTTTCTCAGTGGAATCCAATGTAGTCTTTCCGGCGGAAAATCACCGCAAGCTGTAACGCTTGAAAGAGCACTCAAGTCCATCATATTTCCAGAGGCCGTGTTTATGCAGCTCGACCAAGAGATCGGAGATGAAGTTCCAGAAGGCTCTCGTTTCAGCCTTGCTCAGTTCAACAAGGAGCTCCCAGCATCTCCACTTTTGAATGCGGCGCATGGCTCCAAGACCGTGCAAATTTTTGGAGGACCCCCGGTAGAGAGCACACCATCAAGCAACTGAAGTCTATGATTTGTCAAACTGTTGCATATGTGAAATCTGAATTGAAAAGGTATGTGGACACTGCGCATGACAGTGATAGACTCTATGTCCAGGTTTGCGAGGCAGGAATCTTTCGAGTTGTTCCCTCGGTGGTTGTTTTGTTCAAGGCACTCAGGTCTGATGGAACAACAAGATATCCTTGCCAGAATGGTAAAGCTATCATCAAACTAGCAGAAGTTCCCGCTGCAATCGTACACATGCATGATCTCGTTGGAAACCAATTTCCGTATGCAGACTTCGCTGCTGGCACGGCATTGGTTCCGGTTGAAAAACAAATTCTTGAGCGTGATTTCGATTTCAAAACATGCAACACAACCTGGACAGTTCGTGGATGAATTTCTGTATGCCACTGAACATGTCGACATTGGGATAAGTAGAAAAAGTGGTGCACAAGCTAGTCTGAGCAGGACCAATTTCCAGGTGAACTATTCATGGTGGGTGACGTCCAAGCACACCCTCAGTCGCATGAGCTCGTCTCCGAACTAGTGGCAAAAAGCTGCCAGAAAAGTGACTGGGGACCCAAATCGGGTGCCCGCAGTCTCACGCCATGCACAAAATGAGCAGTCAGTGGAACTGTCGTCTTGAGGACATTGGTGAGCCGCTGTACAATCTTTGCCGCATCAAGAAGAGTAGTGGGCATGCCTGTTCCAATTTGGATGACGCCCTGATTCATGCCCTTCGCTTCCATAGCGAAAAGGCCCGAGATCGCGTCTGGAATGCAGAGGAAATCACGGTACTGCTTTCCAGAGCCCCAAATCTCAAATTTTTCCGAGCGAGGAACATGCAGTGCTTTTCTGATCATGGCTGGCAAAGCCTGGGAACTAAGCTTGTCTGCATACTCCGCACCACCTCCATACAAATTGTGAAAACATAGTAATCCAATCTCCAAGTTGCTCTTATCCTTGCGTTTAGTAACATTCACAAGCTCAGCCTCATATTCGCCCATCAACTTGCTCCACCTGTAGGCAGATTTAGGGTGCGCTGGGAATGTTTGGCTTTCATGCAAGGCAATGACATCATAGGAGGATTACAGCTCCAGCGGGAAACTACAAGCCGTGCCAACATAGATGTACTTTTGCACGGTACTTGACAGAACTGCTGCTTTGAGCACATTCGTATTTATCAAAACGTTTTGCCGGAATAGCCACTCCGGGTTGCCGAACACAAAGCCAATTGCAGCAACTACGTCCGCTAGATGGTAGACTATCTCTGCCCCCTCGACCAAATTCTCAGTTGCGTTTTCCTTGGTGAGGTCTCGCAGGCAAACATCGCGCTCCAAGTCCAAATTGCATGCACAGTCCGACGGACGGAGGTTGGACGAGCGCAGGAAATGGCCTCCAGTCACCAAAACACATGGTCGAGATTGGTCGAGCATCAAAAGATTGAAATGTCTGACGAGCTACGGCAGTAGCTTTCTGCCATGATTCTTCCGAAGGACAGCCAGGCACTTGCTGAACTTCGCTGAACTGCAGCTCTGCATTGTCAAGTCCGGCATGTCCAGAGGTAATTTGACGTTTTGGACTTCCCCTGAAAAACATTGAAAAACCAAGGTTTGTTCTGCGCGGCAAATATCCATGGGGACAATGCTAGCACCCGCACAGCCACCAAAGGCGAGACCAAAAAACAAGAAAAACCTTCCTGTCGATCACAGCCACACGCAGTGTGAGGCACAGCCGATTTGGTTAAGGCGGGTCCATGTAGCAAGGTCGTGCTTCACCACCCACTTAGGTGTTTACTTTCAACTTCTTACAACTTAAAAGTTGGACCTTCACAACTTTCCAATTTCTTTTGGAAGTTCGAAAAACTTACGACACATTGCTATGTAGCCTGGTTTTTTCCGCAGTGCGAGAACTTCAAAAATGTTGTATACATACCATGTATTATTAGGTTTCATGGTCGGCAAAAAAATACTTCACTCAGTCGGCGATAAAACCGTATACAGATTTTTCGGCCAATGTCTGTTGATGATCCGCTCAACCAGAGAAATCTTTTCTTCAGAACCACCCAAAAGCTAAGCCTTTTCGTCTTCACTTAGTGTCAAGGTGCTCTTCCATCTACGGACAAGTGACCAAACGTGCACAGGTTTAGGCTGAAAGCTGCAGGAAGACAAAAATAAAATGATTGGGCTGCCGCCTGGAAAGCAGCAATCAGATTGTCTTCAATCAAACCCTTCCCACTCTGAAACTAGGGTTTCCACCTTTCTTGTGCATCCCGCTGCTGTTCATCCCGAGCATTTCGCGCATCAACCTCATATCATCTTCATAATTTCAAACACAACACGACTTCAAAAACTTCTCATTCAAGAATCCATCTTACTAATCTACAAGATACATTTATATAGTATATCCATACACAAAAGACAAAACATTCCTCATTCCTCAAGCCGTGGTGTGCTTTGATACATTTCTCCCTTTGTCTTCCTAAAAAGGACTTTATTTTATGAATTTCCAAAAAATAAAATCTCCCAAAAAAAAATCCTCAAAAAGACTTCAGCCCTTGGCGCCCTCATTTCGAGCTTTGGCTTCGGCCTTAGGGGAAAAAACATCTCCGGCGCGGAAGAGACGTCGAAGGGGTTGGGGTCGTTTTCGTCTCAAAATCTGGGGTATCCCAACGACAGCCTTCCGACGTTTGGCCTGGAGAACACCCCAACATTGGTCAAGGAGGGTTACCCCTCCCTGAAATTAACAAAAATCGCATCCTGAAAATAGGCCAAATATGGCCAAATCCTGATAGGAGAGTAGTATTTCCAATCATCCATTTGTAGGGGTTATGTTAATGTCAGGGAGGGTTACCAAATCACACATTTTGCAGATTTCATAGCAATCGTTGCTACTTCCACTTGCCTCTCAAAAATGCATGTGAAGAAACCAGTGCATTTTGGATAAGGAGCTGACAGAAGGCACATTCCCGCGTTGCTCACGGTCATAGACGACCGCTTGCAAGTTGAGCCTATGCACAATGCAAATATTGCATCATGATGTCTGCTCTCTCAAGTTCAATAGAAATGCACTTTCACATGACGATTGAACTGCTATAATGCAGGTTGACTGGGTCTTTGCAGGTGTGCTTTGTCACATTCCATAATTTCCAAGTCCCAAAAAAATCATGGAAAATGCAGGAAGTTGCACCAAATCTTGGCACTCTGACAGTGACGATGTGCTGACACCACCAATTTGTTTTGGCCTGAGATGCGCAAAGAGATGACATACAGTTAGACCACATCTTGTTGGTCAAGTAAAAACTTTATACCTGGTGATTCGAAGTGACCTTTTTGGGATGGTTAAGTGACCCTTTCAAGGGGTTAAGTGACCTCCAACTAGGGGATGAAAAGGGCACTTTGAATCACCTGGTACATATTTTGTTCAAATGCTTTCGTATCTCAGTGCTGGACTCCTTTGGGATTAAGGAACTTTCCGTCAGCCAACCCAAACTCATGGCCAACAAAAGCGAGGCGAGAAAAGCTTTTCTTGAAAACTCAAATGAAAAGGAGCGATTTCTCCTTTTGATCTGATGCCATTGAATTGACACCATTACTGGGTTGGACTTTGAAATATATCTTGAAGAAAATGTTCCTCTGTGCTGGGCGGCAATGATGCTTTCATATGTTTTTCCAAAACAAGCCTGACTTTTTTCCAATTTTGACGACTTGTACGATACATATCCATTTCTACAGACAGTAACTCACTTGAACCAAAGTGCAACGGCATCTGCATGGCTAAAAACATCAGAAAAACATACAAAACATGATGAAACCAACATGATGAAGCCCAATGTGCACCTGTGTTTCTCGCAACTCTCCCTGTTCCCTCTCCCAAATTTCATGCAAATTCAGTTTCAAATCAAAGTTTCCCATCGCTGCCTGTCAGACATCAGTTCCCCCTCCTGAAAAAATCTTTGGTCGGCTGGTTGTCCCTCCCAATCTTCTGGTTTCAAAAAACAACAAGTACTTCAAAAGGTCTGCTGTTGTCCTGAAATTTGAAACACAAGTAACACAACACAAGTCTCACATCGGTTGATATGAAATGAGATGCCACCTTTCTACCTGACCTCGGCACATCTGGGATTACACGAATTTTCCGCCACTTCCAACGGACAGTTCAGGTCCTGATCTGGCACACGCACCAAAGCCTGTGTCTGATGATGTATTCAACTCAAAGTAAGTCGTGCAAATTCAAATGATTCGTTGCAAGAAACAAGGCCTGACAAGTTTGACAAACCATTGCTTAAAGTTGCGAGTTCATTTCATTACCCCCCTGCCTGCGCATAAGCCTTGTCCGCCGCACTTCGCTGCAGAAGCAAAAGTTGCAGCTGGGCATGCTGCGAAGCACCTGCCAGCGGATTGCGGGGGTTGAAGGCTGAAAAATCCCAAATGAAGCACGTCCTTTGCCCAGTTTCGAAGCGCAAAATACTCAAAATACCTGTGGTTGTTATCGCATGCCATTCGCCTAGTTGCACTGCAGCTTGCAGATTATCCAGCAGCCGCTGTGCTGCTTGATGCCAAGCAGAAAAGTTCTGGCGCCCATCCATCCACAACAAACAGGTTATCATCCCAAAATAGACTGGTCAACAAAATCATGTGGTACCTTCTTGGCAAATCGTCTATCCTGCAACCTGGTGTGTATTGTATGTGTCTGGTACTTTCTCCAAAGAGTTTCAGGAGACTCAGGAGACTATCTGCATGTGTGTACCACATTAGTTGAGAACGAAACAAGCTGAAAACAACTCTTGTCTCAAACATTGTTGTCTCCACTCAAGTCCACGTGAAAGCAGACACACCCCTTTCCTTCACTTCACACTGTCATATCATCCTTGGTTCAAAACCGTCCTTCGCACGGCTTTCTTCCCAATCTCTAAGGGCAGACCTCATTTGGAGCAACCAAAACTGGACAACCAAAACCTTGTGTGAATCCTCTTATTCGTGGCAAATGGAAACGGTTCTTTGTGCTTCAATCCCGTTGTTTCTTGTTGGCTGCTTCTTGTTTCTTGTTTCTTATTTCGTGTGTTGTTGCTTGAAGTTTGGTTCCCAAACTATTCTCACCTGGAAATCTTGTTTCCATGTTTGAAAATTCTTCTGCTTTCCGCCTTTTGGCTTCCCGGACGCCGATTTCAGTCTCACCAAATCACAGGACATCTTCCAAAGGTGAAGTTCTAGAGAAATGTCACCATGTGATGTTGTACCATCTTTTTTTACCTCCCCCCAAAAAAGATAACAATTTCCTGGTGCATGTCCCTATGTGTCCAAAAACAAAACGCCTTTTGTTTTTTGCCTTTTGTTTAATGAATCATTTTGGTTTGTTTAAATCTAAAATATCATCTGAATCTGAGGAAAAAAAACGAATGCAATTGACCAATCAATCCTAGTAATCCAATCTATTTCTCATGCTCAAGCTGATCAGCTTGAATTTTTCAGCAGCGTGAAGCTTGAACCAAACCCATGACATTCCTATTGAAATACTGAGTGGTTCACAGGGATCCTGATATTGGATTCTTATAATCCCGAAATATAAGGGGTAGTATAATCCTCTAATATATACAACAACCAACCAAAATTTCAAAAAACACTGCTGAAAATCTCTTTCAAATGCAAAAGAATCACTTTCAGACAAGGAAACCAAGTTCAAATCCCCATAGAAAAAAGGCATGTTTTCCAATCAGGAATGGACTTCTTTCCAAGGATGAGTGGATCTACCAATAAAACACAGAAGCCCAAACACCAGTACAAAACGTGACCCTGACGGGATTCAGCTGCTCTCCCCTGATTTCTTACATGCAAAGCATCCATGTTCGCAGGTTTGGCTGCCTGAAAACCGCATTCATCGCAAACATCATCCAGAATGCAAGGTTTTGAGGATCAACGAACTCAACGAACTCATGGTCCAGTGCAAATTATTTAAATATTCTAATGTGTTCATGACATGTACATTAATGTGGGACCTTTCCAATAGAATCCTCCATCAGTTTCCTGGTCAAACTGACCAGTTAGCTCACCTTCCAACAGGAAAAGATGATGTTCCGGTGACTGCCGCAACCAGGATTGAGAACGACGCATATCTACGATGTCCCCATGAACAATGCGATGCGATGTGATCCGGCTATGGAGAGATTGACTGAATTCGGCAAAGCTGATTCAATGGTGGTGCCTGTTGCTTCCATTATATGTTCGGGCATCTAGGGGTACTATTGCCAACTAACAGTTTTTGTCGGCCCTTACACATGATTTGTCATAACTTGGTATTTTTTGCTGGCCATTCGCCAAATCACTCCTGCTTACTCACGCGATGCGTGTTGTTTGTCAAATGACGCAACGGTGTGACGCATCGGAACGCATCGGAAATCAAGGCTCCAAAAGCTGGGTGGAAGAATGTCAAACAGCTGGGCACTAGGCACTGGAAACAAAAACATTTGGAAAATCCACAGCTACATCGGAAAATCCTTCAGAATGCTTTCTGAGAAATGTTATATAAATGCTTCATGAAATTCCACCAGACTGATGGGTGGATTTTTTGAAGCAACAAAACGTTGACAACACTGCGGTTTTGGGCAAAGGCCCCCACTGGTAGCGTCTGTACAGCTAGCGACTGCTGGGTTGATCCAGCACCCGCGAATCGGAACGAAGGTATGTCAAGGTTCAACCTTGTGATTCAGGCTGGCCCGACTGGTAGGAGCTTGAAGAGCTCTCCACTCTTAAGCACCTCAAAAGAGCAAACTCCCCAAACTCCCAGCCATTTATGGCCTTAAAGAATTTTTTTGGAAATCTTGATTTGATAGGTGCACCACTAGCCAATTTAATCGGCAAAGACTTTTCCTCCCACCAAAAAAAAAGAAGTTCCAATTGTTTCCCTCGTCTACTCGCATTCAAATGATTACGGTATTTCTGTCGAGATTGAAATTCACATACATGTTTGCAGTTCTTTCACTGTTTCCCCTCAAGACTCTTTCCATTTGTTCATCTAAAAAATACCTCTCATAAAACCTAGTCAGCCACTTTTTTTCAGGTCAAGTTGAGATTCCTCTTTTCAAAAAAAACAAATCTTCCTTTTAAAAAAAAATACATAAACTTCCTCCAACAAAACATATTCCACCCAGCCGCCTTGCCCAAATTGCGTGGATCTCTTGGATCTAGATCCTCAAGCTCCAGTTGTATGCCTCTTTCTCGTAGTACATCCTCCACCTGTCATTTCCGACCAACTCATAGGGGGGATGAACCGAACTGACCACAGAAAACTCCAGGATAATCCAACCAATCAAAAAAACCAAGGCAACCCCATGTCATATTTTGAAAAAAAAATCCGGGAGAGTTATTATTGTCTTGCCCCAGTTTCATGGATTTTTTGTTGGGGGAAATGAGTTTGCCTTTCGGGAGGGTTTTAAACGCCAAAAGGATCATGATTTTGAGGGAGATGTTTCAGGCGGGCTGTTGCAAACACTTTGGGGACCCCGACTGAATCGCGAATCAGAGCATCAGCCACCTGACAAGATGATGGTATTTTCCGACTACCGGGTGGAGCTGATCGTTAGGAGTTATGGGGTCCCTATATAAATGGCCGGGAAATAAATATACATGGGTAACTGAGGTTATAACCCTTTTAAATTGAGTTATAAGTTATAAACCTACTTCTAAGGCCACTGAAGAAAAAGATTGATTTTTTGTCAGCTTTGTTAGTCTTAGGGGTTGCATTTGACTAGACTAAGCACAAAAAGTGTAGACTGTACCACAACAATGGACAACTATATGAGAAATGACTGGACGATCAAAAGCCCATCAAACTGCAACCACAGTGATACCAAGGACAATCACTAAAAGGCAAAGCTGGGAACTGCGGTTGATGGCAAGTTGATGGTAGAAACAACAACTCTGCAAAATCAGGGCTCTTACATTCAAAATTGCGAAAGTGGATACTCTATTCACCACAGATAAACAAAATCCAACAGAGCCTTTTGAACCAAAACTGGAAATCTAGTGATGCCTCACAACGAGTCAAATTCTTGCTCTGGGAAAAACCATATCAACAGAATTCAGGTAAGCTGTGGAACAAATTCGAAATTTCTCTCTTCCGGTGTGATTCAACCACTTTAACTCACAGAAACCTAGATGTGACAGCACAAGAAGCAGTTTTGTTCTCCAAACATCCAGTAGTTGCTAGAAACAACGGATCCGGTCATCAAGAGACTGAGTTCTGTTCAGTTGCTATGATTATGCTAATAATGTAGTAATGTAGTGTCATATGTTCAGTACGGTTGTCATGCTTTGAACAACTCTTCGTTTAAATACTGTGCGTCAATTTGTTCTTTCACACTTCGAACACACACCTTGAAAGACAAACGTAAGACTTCATCTTGAAAAAAAAACAACACTACGTACAAATACCACCAAACCTTCCAAAAATACAATGAACAAATCCAATCCCTATTTCCGCAACCCCCAACTCCTTTTCTCACCAAACCCCCTTCGATTTTTTGGAACAAACAACCAATCATCCCCTACCTCTCGAGCCAGTGCAGGAGTGAGATCGGGACTTAGGAGCTCAACCAATTGCAAGACATCCTTCCACCGTGGTGAACTCACACAGCAAAGGTTTCAATGGTATATTTTAAGGGCATACAGGCGTTTCAGATACTGTTGATGGTTCAGAAATCCGGCGTGCACCAGTTGAAGTTGGTAGTTTATCCCATTATTTACAGGCTTTGGGATACATCCCAGGTGGTTGTTTGGGATTTCTTCCATCAACAGTATGTTTACAGCGTTACATTCCCTGAAACTAACAGAAAGGCGAAAGGTGCTGGAAAATTGGCATTCCGGGCCACAAAAGGAGAGTCGAAAGTTTTCCAACCATCAACCATCTATTTTCAGGTGCGATTTCTTAGTTTCAGGGAGGGTAAAAAATTCGGAAATCCAGTGACATGCTGTTTAGGCCCGATTTGTTTTGTGCATCAAAAATTGTATGCTTGAATTGCATAAGATGGAAGTGGCATGAAAGAAATCCTGGTTGATTAACAGACATTTCTCAATTGATTTCATATGATTTTCCATAAAAGAATTAGACACACCAAGACTAACCCCTACCATGGCAGCTAGCAGCTTCACCCAACTCATAGAGAGATTCTCCTTGAGCCGAAGTCTATCACCAGCTGTGAGAGCTTGCAAGCCACCACGAAGCACCTACAAGGGACCCCGGCTGTGGGGCGAGACCCCGGTCATCTTATGGTGAACCCAAATTCTGTCAAAGAAAATGATGTAATACAAAACACATTGCCAAAAGACACGACTTGTCCTCAATCATGACTGCTACAACTGGAGATCCATTATAAATCAAACAGCTGTCCAAAAATGTAAAAAAAATGCCAAAATTGGGCCTGCGCGGGAGCAAGACCTCATTTAAAGATGGGCATCCATGACTCGACCAAAAAAATGCGGAAGAATGATGACATATCAGATCTTATGCAAAATGTGTCCACCAACAAGTAACAAATTACCAATCTTAAACCAGCCATTTTTTAGTGCTTCAAATCTCTCAAGTAACAAAAATTCTCAGAGTGATTCATGGTGCCCAAGTCACCCGTTTCGACTCCATTGACCACATCTCGACGCAAACCACGGAAAAAGTCTACGATGACTTGATTGATCCTTGGAGATTGGCAATCATGGAAAGTTTTTGAACAAAATTCACACAATGATCCATCACAACTTGCAACTGTTCAAGGCAAGATAAATCAATGAATCAATGAATCCTGTATTTGGAAAACAAGTAACATATATGATCATGATGCCAAAAACACAAACAACCACAAGAAGCATAAGATAAGCACCATCCAACATCCAACAGGAACCCCCTCCAAAAAAAAAAAGAATCATTGAATTTTCTGTTTCTTGGGATGAATCACCGGAAAAATACCAAAAGATAAACAACATCCCTCATCATCATCATCATCCTCCAACTGCAATCAAGGTCACTGGATAGATGTCCCATCCCTGGCTTGTTTCGCCAAGGTCACGAGGTTCGTTAACCGGTCCCACCTCGGTTCCCCCCCCCGGTTGCGGGGTTTCCCTTAAGAAGGCCATTTTTTTAAACCTCTATTTCTAGGGGGGGGGGGGTTGGTAGGTTGACTAGCCCATGAATTTTTACAACGGCCAAATCCATCGAAGTAGTTCTTGGAGAAGAAGATGTTTATGGGATGTAGACTGTCACCAAGAAGTATATGACCCTATGATACGAGGTGCAATATGATTGAATAATTGTTGAATATGTATTTCCCTCTCATTTATTCTAAGCGTGCTCCAATTTGTTTGAAGACGTTGATCTTTGGTCAGAGCTGAGTCGGGCACTGTAGGACAGGTTTATCAGCTGGACCACCAAAGACGATACTCAGTAGCTCACGCCTTTCATAAACTCCGTCTGGTGGTAGCGAAAGGTTTTCACTGTAAGATTATTTTTGTACAGCAAACATGTATGTTTCAGATATCATGAATTCCCTACACCAACCAGCCATGTTCCATGTGAGATAAAAAGCCATGATCATGAGTTTTTTTGGGGGGAAATACCAAGAAGATCTCAATCATCAGCCCGGCCACATCACACCAAATCATCGAACCTCAAAGTGGGATTGGGATTGCTCAGCAGCCTCTTGGACGCATATGGCAATGCCACCTCCGACTTGAAAAAACAATGACTGCCGAAGTTGTTGTCACTTGAAACACAAAAGGTGACAACATGTGGATCAAAAAATCAGAAATTTCTGGAGGCTATTCCGTGCCTCAATAATGCTGAAATCAGGATTCAAACACCTCGGCTAAGAAGACGGGGCTGTTTGATTCAAGAAGACTCCATACAAAGTGGGCCCCAAACCGATCGTTATACATGGAGTTGTATATAACCCCGATAAATGGCCGAAAATAAATGGGTTTTCACCCCTATAAATGGAGATGGACCTTACGCATAACTGGTAGGGACCCACTTTGTATGTTGTTGAAATGTTTGTGCATTCCTGATAATGTGTTCTCCACATAAAATAATCGTGCGAACAGGCCACATGCAAATCCCTTCTTGCATCAGCAAAGAGCGGATCACAAGCGAAAACCTGGCCCGGCACGGCAATTAGAATGTCCCAAGGTTTCTGCAATTTACCACAAAAAGCTCAAGAAAATGTGGAAACAGCACTCCGCACGAAGCAAACAGCTTGTTGCCAACTCACTTCCTGTATCCCTTTCAACTTGCCATGGAGCCCTGCTTCACTGGCTTTCTTTCTTCGATCAGTAGAATCAGTAGTTCCGTTGTTATAATTGTCATCCTTCTGAAAAAAAAAAGATCCGATACAAAAAAAAATTCTCTGGTCACCATTCAACAGCCTCATGCTGAAAAAACCGGGCCTTTCTGGGATGCGAATTGGGAACTGGTAGACGAGCTTCGAAAAGCGTCCGGTGACCTGAAAACATCTTTCATCATTGGGAATCTAAGGGGCCCACCCACCCCAATGCCGCAATGCCACGTTTCTCTCAAAAAAATAAGGCCTTATACCTATGATCAAGGATTTTTAAGGGACAACGATGGTTACCCCCCAGAAATTTAACATACCAAAAATGGCCCATATTTAAAAGGAGGAACCACCTTTTCCAAACCCCATCATTTTGGGGCTCTCCAGGGCTTGCTTCTTAGGCCCATGATTTCAAGTTACTCTCCCGGTGCGACAACTTCCTGAGGCTGCAGGCCGTGCGAAAATTGAAGTCTTTGATTGACTTGCCCATGGAATCCTTAGTGAAAAATCCCTCCAGGAAAGGATCACATGGGACCCACCAAACAGGAAGAAGTGAGGAAAATCATCATCGACTCAAAAGTGCCGACTGGGATGGGATAGATGGATATGTTAGTTTTTCAGGGTGTATATTTATGATGCAGTATACAAGAACAACTGAAACAACTGAAACACAAATCTTGTCCTCAAGTTGGAATCCTTCAAAACACCAAGAGGCAGCCCAAATGGTTTCCATGGCAGGCACGATCTCAGAGACGTCAGTGCCAGGACGAAGGAAGCCCAGGCGAATAAAATCGTTAGCAATTTCCTGACGGCAAGGGGGACTATGTGACTTTGGAATTGGTAATGCATGGAGAAGCATTCATGACTTGTGGGAGACTTGTCCCAGGTGAATGAAGGCTGAAGTGTTTGATTTTCATGAGGATTTTCGAAGCTTTGACTTTGCTCATCTCATTTCTGCAAATGCATTTTTTGCTGGTTCATCTCGTCATTTTGTGCTGTCCTTGTAATCGGAATTGGACACATGGGTTATGGCACCAATCAGAACCTTGCTTCAATTGCATCAGCTAAGGAGCTTGAGGAAGTGACTTCAGCTAATTCATAATTCACTTGCATGGAATTCAGTGACTACGGCACTCTGGCGATGAAAGTGGCCTTTTCAGATGTGACGACGGCGACGACGACGACCACGACAATGGCAACAAGAACAACAAGAACAATAACAACCAACAGCCACAGCCACAGCCATAGCAATAAAACTAAGAGCAACAGTAGCAGCAGCAACAACAACAGCAACAACAGCAACAACAACAACAACAACAACAACAACTTTAAAAAAAAAAAAGAGATGGTCTTCTGTCCCACCTTAACCCCATAAAGATTTTGGTGACAGAATTTTTCAGCTGGAACATTCTACCCAATGGTCCAATGAGTCGTGTCTGCATCTGACTCAGATCGGCACATCTCGCTGACTTTCCGAAATATTGGCCACGTTGCCGAAGTCAACATAGGCGATCCTCATTAACAGGCCGCGTTTGGACCAAAAGTGTCTGTTTCATGCATTCAATTCATTGTCGTTTGTTCGCTATGATCATCTAAGTCTAAGAATGATTTCTCCAAACAGTTGAAACCGTCCAAACTTCTCTGTATCATTCAAAGTATTGAGCGTCCATCAAAAAAAAAAACATCTCTTTAGCACATCACTTGTCAAGATCACTTTGCCTAAAAACCTCTACACAACCACCGTTTTTGCTCGTATCTTTCAACAACCAGTGCCACCTCCCATCATCCATGGCAAAAATATTGCCCGCATGGGGATCACCGTGAAAAAGGCCAAACTCCAAGAGTTGTCGCAAGGCGGCCTGGTAACTGGAGGGCTGAGGGAACATCACAACAAATCCACCAAGAAGTGCATCGTTATAATAGGTATATAAACCCCCTATTACAGTATTGGGTTGATGAGTCCACCATCCCCTATTATAGCACAATTACACCAGCGTAGACCCCAAACAGTTTACAGTAAGCAAATTTAGATTGAAACCTGTGATTTTGATTTCTGAATATTTTTGTTTTAGATGCGGTCACACCAACCAACACCCACCCCCCACATGAAGGGAGACAACCGGAGACAACGGGAGACAAGACCACTTCAGAGCCCAAGAAGGCGGCCACACCAACCACCCCCCACCCCCACATAAAGGGAGACAACCGGAGACAACGGGAGACAAGACCACTTCAGAGCCCAAGAAGCCGACCACACCAACCAACACCAAGGCGGCCAGATCTAAAGTTGCATTAAGAACCCCAACAGTAAACTGTTTGGGGAAAAAACATTGGACAATCCACGCGTCCAAATACCACACCCCTTGCCGTTGTTGGCGGCTATGGGCATCTTAGGAAGTATCAAGTGAACAAGCTACCACAAATCTCTATACAGGGTAGGCATCTGAAAACGAAGGATGGATGAATTCATGGACCAAGGTTGCAGTGTATACCAATCAAGTCTTAGCATTGCGTTTGCGGATCATATGTGCATAGTTATATCGCTCTTTAGGTGACTTCTCTGGAAGCAATTGGAACTCAACCAAAGGGTTATCAGAGATACTAACGCACAGCGGTTTGTCAAGACTACCCCTTGCCCTGGCAACAGCAAGGTAAGTTTCAACAATTTTTAGTGTCTCAGCAGCCTTCGGAATCACAGGCCTTCTAGAAACCCCTGCAGCTTTAGGATGAAATCCCAAACGAGCAAGACTTTTACATGGTTGTTTGGTGTTCTTTGGATATGGTGGTATCACAGTTAGCCCAGAAAGATTTTCAAGTTGACGAACAAATTTTTCGAACGCATGCACCTGGTTATTAACAGTTGTTTGAGATATCGGCAACAAAGCTTCTTGTGATTGACCATACCCTATTATATGAAAATTACACCAGCGTAGACCCCAAACAGTTTACAATAAGCAAGTTTAAATTGAAGCCTGAAGGTTTGATCGCTGAATGTTTCTGTTCTAGATGCGGCCACACCAAGCAACACCCGCCCCCCACATGAAGGGAGACAACCAGAGACAACGGGAGACAACGGGAGACAAGACGACTTCAGAGCCCAAGAAGCCGACCACACCAACCAACACCCACCCCCCACATGAAGGGAGACAACCGGGACAACGGGAGACAAGACACTTCAGAGCCCAAGATGGCGGCCACACCAACCAACACCCACCCCCACATGAAGGGACACAACCAGAGACAATGGGAGACAACGGGAGACAACGGGAGACAAGACCACTTCAGAGCCCAAGAAGCCGACCACACCAACCAACACCAAGGCGGCCAGATCTAAAGTTGCATTAAGAACCCCAACAGTAAACTGTTTGGGGAATAATAGGAGTATTTTTCACCCAATCGCACAGATCAAGATCTCAATGGTAAATTACTTCCACCACACTTGAAGGTATATGTATATGATATCATCCGCCCCCTCTCGTTTGTTGATGAAATCGTTGAACTCATCCGTTTGTCTTGAATAGCCTGCACACCATTTCTGATGAACTCGTCGATATCGATACCACGCCGCCTGCAAATTACAAAGCTAGTGCAAGTGTTGTTCCTGTGAACCATCTTCACTTCAAAACCACAAAAAGCATTTGTCATAGTCATACGGTCATACGTGTATAATTTTCAACATGTTCCAAAATTTTCAAGCTCACAGATTTCCAACATCATGTTCATTCCAGCTCTTCTGAAAAAGTGCTGCCTCAAGCCAGCAAGGTCTGTACTCTTGAGGCCATCGATCCACCTGCCAACAAGAGGGATGCTGAAAATTTTGTCCCACCTGACTCCCCCCTGTGC
The DNA here is from genome assembly GCA_000507305.1 of Breviolum minutum Mf 1.05b.01. Taxonomy (NCBI): domain Eukaryota; class Dinophyceae; order Suessiales; family Symbiodiniaceae; genus Breviolum; species Breviolum minutum. The sequence goes on along the minus strand of DF242813.1, from coordinate 20,041 downwards.
TTCTCTAAGAAGATGAACCCGAAAAATCCAAGCGCCCCCACTCCATGGTGATGACCTCAAGGTTATCTCTGTCAAATTAGCCGAGTTCCACAACTCCACTATCAGGAGCTGCAGGTTGAGTTGTGAATTGTGAGTTCTTTTGGGGTCCAGGCTTTTTTGCTGACATACTGCATAAAGACCTCAATTTAAAAAACAACAAATCTCAAAGATAGATTTGTAAAGAGCAGTGGTTGCGGTGTGGATCTTCACCATCAAATGAACAGTGAATCTCGTTATATTTGTATATTGAAACCTTGAAAATCATCACGAAACAACAATGCTTTTTGGATGACTGTGGATGAATTCCGAAAATTTTCCTGCCTTGGGGATCTTCACTGTTGGATCATCACCAAAGTTCTCCGCAAACATTTGCGCATTTTTGGCCTCTTGTTCGTAGTTGGCTTCCTGGTGCAGAGAGTACAACGGCAGCAGCGATTTCAACTGCAAAGGTCAAAGGATGACATCTGTTTCGATATTCCAAATCCACTTCTTTCAAATTCCTGCCATCCATTTGGAGGAGAAAAAAACGAGGAAAGACTCCTGACTCAACTCATGTCAACTCAAAACATCTCAAAACAACAAGTGTTAAACCTCAACCTAACATATGCTCGACAACTCCCAACGAGAGCCTCCCACAATTTGCAGGCAAACTCATCCACGACCAGTGTCACATTACACCCCAAATGCCTTAGTTGAATCTCAAATTGGCCAACCTTTTTTTGACGAAAAGAAAAAATGGCGAGGCATCTCGTCCTTTTAGGATGCCACCGTTGCGCCCAAGAGTTGAGTAGCTGAGAAAGCCTCATCATCAAGTGATCAATCAGAAATGATCTCAAGAAAAACGCCCCCATCTCAAAGTGGGGCCTTAAATTCTTACAGGATTTAACTGATGTGAATGATGAACCTCAAGGGGTTGGTCACGAAACATTTGCTTTGCCGGCCTCCGAAAAATGAACATGTCCAGAATCAGGGTGTCCTCAGGTCCAAAAATGGAATGGCTTTTCAGGAAACTGGATGCTTCGCTCACCTCCGATTTTTTTTGGCAATGTATCGGTGTGACCTCAAAATGAGTCGACCTAAAATGCAGGAGATGCCTCATGCCTCGTTAGGTTCTTGAGACACACCTTTGAAATTTTGACCAAGTTTGAGTATCCAATTTCCAGGATAGAAATTGTCAGATTGGTCCAACCCAACACAAATCAGGCCTTCAGCCCAGGTCGCTGGACCTAACCAGAGATTTTCAACACGTAAAGACTGCCAGGTTTCACCGTTTCACCTGCCGCTTCCCCCAGCCTTAACCGCGACTTCAGCTCCATTACTTCGCAATCTGCCACGGTAAACCTGATCATTTGAGCAAGATCCTGCAGTGAAGAAACAAAAAAATTGATCCATGCCTGCCCCAATGATGCCGCTGCTACTGGTTCAGGAGTGATCGATGAAAAAATATCCTTAGGATCCTGACAAAAATGTCAGAATCAGAACTCTGCAAGCCTATAGAAAAAGGCGGATTTGACGGGGAAGTTCTAAAAACCATTCCTTTTGGTAAGGGACCTCGATTGTTTCCACAATGGTCATTCTTAGTCCTTTTTGAAATCAACAGCAAATTGTGTGGCATTTCAAGAAGCATATGCACCAAAAGCATTCAGTATTTTCGTATCTTTACGGATAAGTAAATGTATGGATATGGCACCTTCTACCTCGAACCATCTGAAACAGACATCAGTCCTGGCCCAGCTCCTTCCGAATGATGGACATTGCCTCGTTAGATGGAAACGGAGGCACCTTGTCCTGCAGCAAGCAGCAGTCCCCTTCGGTTGTTGGGTTTTTCAAGAATGTCCTTCTTCATCTTCGGTTTTTTTTTAGAGATTGAAATGTGGGGCAAAAAAAACGCCTCTCTCTATTCGCTGAAAAATTGCCTCCTTCTGTGGAACACGGTGAGCAAAAAAAACACCTCGCCTCTTTATTTGTTGACAAAAATTGTCCCTTTTTGTGACAATGGTGGGCAAAAAAAACTCCAAAACCCCCTATTTGCTGAACAAAAAAATGGTCTCGTTGCATTTCAACGGGGGAAATCCTGTGGTGCCTCATTTCCCTCAACCAGATATTGAGGAAAAGAAATGCCTCATTAGATGACCAGTTTTTCACCCCCTACAAAAAACCTACCATTTCAACCAGGGACCCTTTTTTTCATTGCCAAAACCCTGGTAGCTGTTTCATTCATTTCCCCGCCTGAAGAGCTTCAAGCTCGGCCATATAATCATCTCTCACAATATCGGGGCGATTCGCCAACGCCTTCGCTTGTTTTCTTGGTGGTTCCGTTGTTACAGGTGGTTTCTTTCAGGGGATAGTTGGATGTACCCCTACCAACGTATCCTTATGGGAAATCCCTAAGTAAGCCCATAAGTACCCCCTATATAGTGGGTATTTATGTGGTACACCCAATTGTCCCTTGTTTCTTTCGTGCTTTTTTTGAGAAACTTCAAAGTATACACAAGATGCAGACTCCAGAATGTTCCTGCCTACGTATACGTAAGATATGTTTAAGTTTAAATGGATTTATTAAAAACCATGTGGAGATCTTCTTGTGTATATCTATATAAGTGCAAATTGCATGCAAATTGCTACATGAAATTCTTGAGTGAAGCATTCTGAACACCCCATCTTCGCTGGTTCAGCCTGTCCCAGCTTGACATAGCAGGGTCCCAATTGCAGTAAAAGTTCACGAAGTTGCTGCGACCTACACGGGGCAAACTGTGGTCAACACGAAGGAAACCTCAAAGCATAGACCCAAGAGGTAGGTGTAGGTCAAAATGTGGAAGAAATTTATTGTAGGCTTTCCAGGTCAGAGTAAATGCTGGGTTTTATATGGGGAGGAAATCTTTAAAAAAACATAAACCTCAAAAAGATCTTTGGAACAGTGGAGCTAATCGGCTTGGCAGGCATGGCCTCTCTCGAACCGTTGCTGTGTCAGTGCGACCCAAGGCATCATCTAACCTCTAAGGCAAGAAGGCAACAGGGAAAAGCACACTCTGCATAGTGTCAAAGATCACATGACGCATTTTTTCCCGTTTTTCCAGGAAAGCCCAATGGACTCTGAATCACCCCCTTTTTAAGCCACTGACTTCAATACAAGGTAGTATCGCCCCAGGCTGGAGATAACCTGGAAGTCAAGGGCGCTTTTTTGTAGTTCTCTAAGAATGAAAAGAGTTGACAGAATCAGCAGCCTGTACGCCGCGCCAAAAGATTGCCAACGGATTTTCCAAGGCAATTGCTTCTACCTGCAATTTGGCAATTGGGATTTCTTCAACAACAAGTCAACGTGATCTTTGTCCAAAAAATCATAAATTCCATATCTTTCTATTGTGGACATCAAGCTTCAAAGCACATCCAAGACCCAACACCTGCAGAGCATCATAGACCTCAGAATGTGAGGCAGAACATCTGCTTCTCCTGACATCCAAGCGTTCATCCTCTTGGTCGGTTCCAAGTTGGCCAATTCGTGGTGTCTCAGAATTTGATTGGAATTGCTTCCTTTCAGGAAATTCATGTTGAATCATTCCTGTTTTGTATTCAAAAACCCTTGTTTTTTTGGCACGCTACAAAGGCTTGAGACCATTTGCACCTTTGACAGAAATCTAAGAGGCAAATGTTCATAAATTGGGAAGCTTCCAGTCACAGGCTCCTGAAACCTTTAGAACTCTGTTCCCTCCGGCGTGGCCGCTGTCGGGAGCAAAGCAAAGCAGCACAAACTCCAACGGTGCCTCTCCAGGGTCGTTTTTGCAGCTTTGGATTTCAGTAAGATGACCACAGTACCAAGATGTTAAAGTCGTCATTTTTGGCAGGATTTCCTTTTTTTGTCGGAATGGGAAAGCTTATGTAACTACCTTTTGTTGGGGTTAGAGCCATCATGGCATCGCGACGAAATGAGTCGGGAGGACCAATCGGGCCAGTCACCACCCAGCCTGCAGGTCTGAATTGACCTTTGGGTGTAGAAGCCTGCATGATAAGTACCAAAAAGCCAGGTCGATGAAAAAAGGCACCAAAACTGCTTGAAGTTTCACGGCTAAAAAATATCATCAGAAAGGACAAAAATCAACCCCGAAGGAGAAGAGAAAACAAAACAAAACATTTCAAAAATGAAAAAAAAAAACAACCCAAAGATATCAGTTTTGCGCCAAAATCTACATTTTCATCTACGAAAAAAAACATCAACTTTGATCACTCCGCCTTGGGCACGCCTTGGATATGGCACCTATGAGACCTTAAGACGGGACCCATTTTTTCCCCATGCTGAACGGCTCCAAATGCGGTCAAAGAAAACGCAAGCAAGAGGCGTCTCCAAGGGTCGCCAAGCCGAAGCAGAGATCATTGTGATGAAAAAAAGTGCGTTTGTTTTTTTTGAAATTTGTTGACATCCGGGAATCCTGAAGTGACGCTTAGGTAGTTTTTTTGCTGGGTAGCAGTGAAGAGACAGAGGAATAAGAGAATGACTAGCACGGAATCACTGCTTCAAATCAATGTTTTAGGGAAACGGTCTTTTTGAGACCTGAAAATCTGACAGCTTGACAAAGAAACGGCCACACATGTTGCCAATGTGTAGTAAGCCATGATTGCATGAATGTTGGTTTTTTCCATACATGCACAAGGCAGAAATGTCACAATGGAAGCAAATGGCTGGAAGCAGCTGTTCCACCACCAAAGGACACTTTTCCCTTGCAATCGGCGATCGACGATTGAATGCCTTATGCATGCAGCAAAGGATTCCAGCATGAAACGAACTCATCTGCATATCCTCAGTTCTATCAGTCTCATACAAGTCCATTAGCAAAGATGTGAAAAGAATGAAGCAACGTTGGGCTACAGGATGCCAAAAATGCATCAAGCGCCAGTTGCTGTGCACCGCGGGATGCGCATTGCGGAAAACGAAGCAAGCAAGAGGTAAGCCGCTCAAGTTGTGTACATTGCCATCTCTGCCACAAACGTTGCCAAAGCACTCCCCCGCATCGTGCTACTTGTGGATGCACCGGAGGTCGAGCAAGTGGGAACTTGAGACCACGAGTTTGGTGCAGCAACAGTGAAACCTCCACGGGATCAAAGTTCAAAAAAAAGGCAGCCATAGCGACCGCCTATCCGCCTAGCACAAGGCAATAGCCTCGCACACTGTCACACGAGGGGCTCACAGCCCGACGGGACAATGTGATTGTAATGCTAGGCGATTTGGTGGTTTTCCGAACAGGGCCTCCAAAAAGTGTTGAGAAAAAGCCACAAAGTTCAAAGGGGGACACCACGAAAAGACCTGGCTTTCAACCCAACACTTTATGAAAGCCCCGGAGCACCAGGGAACCACAACAAACCTGGCACTCTGTATGTTAGGGCTTAGGGTTTACGACAGAAAGTTGCCTTTCCAGTTGCCACCGCAGCCACTTTGGCGCTTGAGCTCCAATTGAAGCCGCCTGTTGAGTTTTCTGAAGTCTCCGTGATTCAGCTATTCAGGACAGGCGAAATGGCTGACAACAAACTGAACTGTTGCGATCCAAATGCCAATCTTGACCCACGGAAAGATCGTGAGCCTCGCCAAAGCTTGAGTTAAGCTATGCACCTCAAGGGCTGGCAGATCAGAAATGATTTCTTTGCAAAAAGCAGGAGTGAAACCATGGTAGATGACATCATCAATCTCAATCACAAAGACCATCGCCAGGCAATTCAAGATCAAGTCAGCATGCGTCTCCGAGAGTAACACAAACTGCGCCCCCACGGCAGAGAGATATACTGCAATGGCTGTTTTGGTGCCAATGACTAGGACAAGAAACACCATCTTCTGACAGATTGTCAGGCCAGAAACTTGCATTTTACTCCCATCTTCACGTATCTGCACCTGTAATGCCTGATGGCGGTCTTCGGTCTTGACATAGAATGTCCAGAGAAGCATTTCAAAGCATTCGAAAAATTCAAAGATCATCCCTGCAACAAAAGATGCCACTGACAAATACCGCAGCACCACATCCGTTCTTATGTCGCAGGAGTCAACGTCACTCAGTGTGCGCTCAAGATATCGGATGAAACTAACTTGGACGACAACGTTAATGGCCAAGAGCAACACCTGCGGAGCTACTACCATGCAAGACATAAAACAATTAAAACCCAAAGATCCGTATTCCTCCGCTCTGGCACCATGAATCAAAAGCATGACTGATGAATAGATGCACTCCGGGAGTTTCAACTTCACAATGGGCATATCATCGAATGGAAACACAATAGTCCCACCCGCAGCATCATCATTCAAGACACGCTCCTCTACCAAGGCCCTTCCACGATCCACATCAACATACTGGATGCTGACGGCCATGACAACCCGCCGCTGGCCAGGTGCTAAGTTTAAGTTGAGGAAAAGAGGGGCAAAGGTGTGCGAAATTGGTGTTTGTTGCTTGATCATAATGGCCATCTTATAATACCATCGTGTTGAAGGTTACAAGTGCAATTCTTACTTGGAAAATTTCTGATGTGCCAGGTCGGATTGCATGCTGGAAAGCACAAGCCAAAACATCCTGCCAATTGATTTGTGAAGGAAAACCCGTCTCCCATTCGCGTGTCAACATGGTATCTAAGAATATCAACATCCCAAAGCAAACCAACCCTGACAAATGGCCACAAATCAAAACAGATACAAAAATGAAAATAAAACCACGTAAGTTGCCCTCGTATTTGGATTCTATGTTGCATAGCAAGCCGTGGAATGGCGTTATGATATCAATGCTGCTAAGCATTGCTAGGCCCAGCAATGTATAAAGAAACATTTCCAACGAACAGGAGAACATATCATGGCGTGACCTCAATGAGGATTTTGGTGGAAAGGCATTCTAGCTGAAGATTCACAACGAAAAAAAAAAATGGCCAACCCAAAAATCATCATGTTTTCATCCGTCGTTCGAATGCGCTTTGCCGACAGTGTTGATCCTTAGAATTCCTGTTTCGGATGGCATTGGATCCTGACACTGGTACCTAATCACAATAGTAATCTGACGGCCACGATCGTCACGATGTGCGCAGCATGGGTTCAAAAAAAAAAGACAATGTTGATCCTTAGAAAGCCAGTCTGCAACATCCGTTGAGATTGCAAACTAACTTGTTTGTTGACTAGTCAGAGACATAGTTTTCGTCCGTATGCGTAGGCCAGTAAGCTAAGCAAGGCCAAAACAGCAAACAACCAACCAACCACCCAACCAAATAACACGCAAACACAAAAAATACAACACCAAACACTAACGTCACAAATATCGGCAAAGCGAAACTTGAGGAAGTGACCCAAAAAATGAAAAAAATAAAAATGTAACATGGAAACCAAAAATCACTCCGCTAGTGCAAATCAACAACGTGACATGTTGTTTTCAGCAGAAATCACCTGAAAACAGCAAGAAGATAAATTTCCCTTTCAAAAGACATCATGTAAGACGCTAAATAAGTGGGATAGCCGAATCAAATGGATATTAAACAAAACAACGCAAACTTATCCGACCAAGAAAGCAGACTTCCAGAGTGTGCTTCTGATAGGGAAGTTCGGCCGATCACACGACAGACTAAAAACGGCTAAATGGTAAAACCGAGAGCATGCTAGCCCAAATGAAGGGCGATTTTCGGAAGAGAAAGGTCCCAGAGAGCTGGTGCTCCGCTGCCTAAACCTGCTTGCAAAAACACACAAAAAGCTTAGTAGTCGCCCCAAATGACAATCTTAACAAAAAATTTTATCATTGCTGAACGAACTCGATGTCGGTCGTTGCCAATTTTATCCTGTTGAAAACGTTGTATTCCATGAATTGAGCAAAAAATCCGCAGGCCCTCAAAATGATGCAAGAAAGACCCAAACACACAACACGCAAAACAAAACCGGCGAAAGCTCTCAAGGTAGTGACTAGAAATGTAACTACGTCTCTCAAACACCCACATGATCTTCTTGCCGACATAGCTAATTTCTTGCATGTGCTTGCTCGATCACCCATCAGCTCTTTGACACAACTCGAACTCGACCCTGGAGATAATTCTTACTTTTCTTGTTGCTTAATTTGGTGAATGTCTTTGCAATGAATTTGAAAAGTTAGGAAAGTCCGTCTTTTCAGTTTCTTTGCTGACGCTTGCGACCTAACATAAACAGCAACCCGCAAAAAAAAAAACATTTCTGCAAGCATGGAGTGCGCCTCGTATTCAATCGTATTCCTTTATCGTTCTTCTCCTTTTTTTTTGATCTATGCTGCGCGCGTCATTACAACTGTGGCAGTCATTGAACTGTGCTAAATTTGTCATTGTTAGACAACGAGGTCAAGACCAATGGTCCGGAGCCGAAAACACAGAGCAAACAAAAACAAACCCCAAAACCCAAAACAAGCACCAAACCAGGCAACCGACTCGTCCCTGACCAATCGAGTAAAAAGTGAAACAAGGTGAAACAAGCTCAGGCTCTCACTCCAATCTACAATCCCCGGCTCTCACATCGTCTTCAGCAGGAAATAGTCAAAGGCCATTGCAGTGTGTGGTTACACAATAGCAGGACCATCGTCGACTTGCTTCCTCTTCTTTCTCCTCCTCATGGATATATCTTGCTGACTACGGGTGAATTGAATAGAAATGACTTGCTCTTCCTCTCGAACTTGGGCATACATGTCAAGAAATATTCCGTGTTCACCAGGAAATTCCAAGGGTGGAGCTGGCTGGCGTAACTGCCATAGCTGGTTCTGTGCAGTACTCCAAGTCCGCCACGCAATAGGATCACCATCAGTACGAAGTTCATCTTTCATATCATCGCCAGGCCGATTAGACCTGTTGGTAAAAAGCCGCTCTTCTCTCTCAGAGAGCGGATACCAGCCAGGTCCTTTGGTTTCCAGATGCTGCTGCAAAAGTCGCCATTGTGGGTGGATGTTGCCCCACATGCTTAGGACCTCATACTTCTTCCGTAGGCGGTGAAAGTCATAGCCAACCACTCTACGCAAATTGTTGGCTCCCAACATAGACACATCAGGCCACACCGTAGGTAGGGCGTAGACTCCTGCATACCAATCATCCAATGACAGAGCATTGGGAAGGAAGACAGAGAGCTGCAACTTCTCGGCCCTAGTGATGGCCCACGGAGCGGCACCTTTGTTCCTGAACACACCTGCTATGACACCTCGCCTCAATGTAGGAAGGGCGTGTAAATACCTTTCGACCGGCAACTGTATCCAACCGCTTTGATGGTGCCTGTTAACATACGGATGTTGCTATCTTTGTAGTTGCCCACCTTGAACTGCATCCTCCTATTGACATTTGCCTCCTGCCACTGTGTCTTGATGTCATCCGGAGCTACGGCCAGGTCCATCCAAGATGGGTGGGCCGCTCTGTAGGCATCCTCCTTGTGTTGCAACTGGTGCAGTACCACGGGGACAGGAAACCACACCTGCAAAGTATCCGCATAGCAAATACCGCCAATCCAGTCAGTAAATCTGGTGCCAGAGGCAGATGGTTTCAATTTCTTGGGTGGCCGAGGGTGTGCGGAGACACGGGCCAAACCACTGCTGGGTCTATTCCTTTCACCTGTCCTTGTGGCATTGTAACGTGACGATGAGTGCAGCAGTTCCTGAAATATGGGCTGCACCCAATAGTTGGAGCATAAAAGATGCGCCGTCCTGTCATCATAGAGCCGCTTGGTAGGATGTGTCAGGATAGCCCGAAGAATGGCAGCCACCTCTTTAGCCAGGTAAACAGCAAGCAGCATGGTCAGGCATTTAGACACTTGGCGAAGGGAAGGCAACGATTCCTTGGGATTTGCCCGTGTTGCATAGACCACCCAGCAACACCCAGCTAACACACGGTCAAGATGGTCAACACATTTTTGCAAAGAGAAGGAAAGTCTTGCCAGGGGCCATCTTTCAGGAACTAACTCCAGACGCTGGAGCTTGCGGTACTCAGACCCAATAAAGTCCTCTTGGTCTTCAAAGTCTCGGCCCACTGTACCATAGGAGGCTTGCATGCGCTCATACTGTTCAGCGTCAGAGGCCAGCGAAGAGGGAGGGTCATTCTGCTCAGAATCACTCGCACTTTCGCTTCCTTCAGAGCCACAGCCTTGTCTGAATCGGTATCCACCTCATGGAAGGCCACCTGGATAACCTCAGCAGGGACTTTTTTCCGGTCCGCCGCCTGTGCGTCTTGATTGACCAAATGTTCCTGGTGAGCGCCAAGTCCTGCACGCAGCACCCCTGCTCCGGTAATGTGCAAATCAGGTAAGAGCTCATCCTCATTCAAAGAGTGTCAGAGCATCCCTTCGGACGCAAGTTTGAGATACCAGTGCAAAGGAGTCAAAGAAGTGCTGCATGCCCAATGGGCGAAAGAACGATTGGTCCAAAACCAGCGTGTCAACTGTAGCAGTATCCAAGAGAACATACGACTGCCCGTCTCTTTGCGGCCACACCAGAAAACACGAGAACTCAGAGCCATCCAAAGCATAACCATATGCAAACCGACGGCACCTCAGTCAAGGGTCCGGGCCATCTGGCCGAAATGGACTCACCCGACGGGTGTCATCACAATCAGAAATGCGCCAAAGCTGGTCACTAATTTCCCTGGCCCGGGCAGTATTGTACTTCCATGGCCGCCACAGGTCTACAACAATGAGATGTAACCGACGTACCTTGTAATAGTTGGTGACATATTGTAAGACTTCCACAATTGCCGGTGGAGGGAAGTGTGGGCCTGACAGGCAACAGTTCTGTTGAAGCATATCAATGAAGGACTCATCTGGAGGAGAGCGAGACAGCTCATGATCATGAAGATAAAAGTGGGCACGTCAAGCCCAGACGTGTCCAGCTCCATACATGAGCGTACCCATCACCGTAGCAGCTCCAAGGAGGCCCTTCATGTCAAGTGGGCCCATGATAAGGCAAAGTGCCCTAGCCCTGGTGCGTGGCACGAGCATACGATTCTTCAAGTTCAACCATTTGTTCTTCTTCAGGTAGAGCGAGAAAATACTTTTTGCGGCCTCCTGTTAAGAAACCAACTCTGGTTTGGGCAAGAATGACTGTATGGGCTGTCATGCCGGCACAAGTGGTGACCTCTCTGGAGACAATGGAGTCCTGAGATTCAGAGACCCAATTACTGGCACGGAACAGGTTGGTCATATCATTTCGATTGTGCAGGACAGCCAAGCTAGACTTGGCATCAGCATGGAAATCACAGCGTTCAGTCAGCCAGTCAACAACCGCACCAATGTCCTCGACAGCATGCGTGTCATCCCAGAAAATAGGGAGGAAACCACCTCGTTGTGGTCTCTCATGGGTGACGAATTTGCCAAAATTCCAACTTGTTCCATTGAACGTGACCAACTCCCGGTACCGCGCACCAACCACTGTTTGATATGTGACCTGGGAAACTCGTGCGCTGCTGGATAACACAAGACCCCACTTTTGGCGACCAGCGACTCCTGCCGCTTCAGCGAAAGAGGTGGCAAGCATGCTAGGAAGTCCTTCTCTTTCTCCACGCAAGCCCATCCACAAAATGGCAAAGGCAGCACGCTGAATTTCTCGAGAGAAACAAGGGGGGAGTCTCCGATGAGGTCATGCCAAGTCTGCGCAACTGCAGGATCGATGGCAGTGGAGCCGTGCTCCAGGAGCAATGAAACTTCAGGGCAGTTAAGGTATCGCAATGCAATACCCCCCCAGGTCATGTGCTTGAGTATACTGAGTTTGGCAGCGCAGAGCCAGCGGGCGCTTGGTGAGTTTCTTTCGAAAGGATTTCGATTGGCGTTTGCCTGTGGTCACCAGACCACACCTCCAAACAAGTAGCCGGAGTTCTAGCAACTGAGGCCGCCTCTTCCATGTTCCCATATTGTTGTCCCTCATCCTCCAGAAAAAGATCAACACTACTCATCCAGTCAGCTACGGGGCTAAATTGCTGACTACATTCCTGTTGAAAGCCTGACCTGGTTCCTATTGGAAGGAAGTATGTCAAGTGGAGTGTAGGAACCCTTGCGGTTTTGCTCATAGTATCCAACCAAACGCCCCATTTTGTCTTGAATGTAGTCAGGCATCTGCAAGGACACCAGATGCTCAGCAACTGCATGAGCTGCGATATTTTCTTTCGTGAGGACCATCAGTTGGAGGGTCGGGTCAAAGACCAATAGCCCGGCCAGAAGGGCAGCAGCAGAACGAGTTTTGCCAGCTCCAAACACGCCACTGATAGCTAATCCGGTACGTCCGTCACACAAGGCCAACACAATAGCGCTCAAAGTAGCTAGAACATGTCCATCTTCAAGCCTGAGAAGTGGCAAGAGGGCTGCATGTAGTGCCCTTTGTGCCTCATTCTCACAACAAACAGTCTCATTTCCAATTGCAAACCTCAGCAGTTTGAGAGCTGCTGTGAAAAGTTTACGGCGCTGACGAGGTCCATTGGGATGTAAGCTGTCAGTACATTGGATTCCACAGCACAACCTCAACCTTTCCCGGGGCACGCGAAGAAAAACCTCCAGTTCTTGGGCACTTTTGGTATCCCCAATGTGATAGATGTTTTGGAACACCATGGAATGCCTGAAATCAGACTCTTGTCCCTGCAAGTGGTGCACGCCTCCATAGGGGAGACCGGAACGCCTGTCCAAGGCAGCACGGCAGTAAGTACGAGCCAACTGTTCAGGTAACCAAGCAAAGTAAGTGCGGATCGGCGAGACGTATTTCCAAAACTTATGCTGGCCTTGCCACGGCTTGTTGGTATGCAGGTCAGCGGCAAGAGCAATCAAGACACATTGGTAGTGGTCAACCCCACTCCGGAAATAGATGAGGACTGTGTTGCCTGAGCGCAGTCCCATTTGAATCCGTTGCTTGTCATACGGGGGTCCAGCCTCCATTTGGAAAGACTCAGTGGTACGATTCGGGAGCAATGCAGTAGCCAGAAGCAAAAGTGGTTTATTGTCCCAGGCCATTGCGACATGCATGATGCCAGACCTGGACCAGTATAGCTTAACCACATTTAACGGATATTCCACTCCATGCTCACCTCCTGCAAGACGTTCTTCGACACGGTAAGATGAGGCAAACCGTCGCCTTCCTGAGTGGCAAGGGGGCTGCACTGGGACCATTTGTGGCAGGATCATGTCCAAGAAGTGCACAAGACGTGGTAGTGGGAGGCGTTGCAAGAAGGAGGCCATGAGGCAGCACACTTCTTCCGTAGGGCAGGTAGTGCCTCCAAAGGTGACTTCACGAATCAGCGCGTCCCTGATCATATCCCAGGAAAGCTCCCCACTAGCAGTCACACCTAACTGTTGGCTACCAATCTCGAGGACCTCGTTGGAAGACACAGGGGCAACCTTCCCAAATAAAGTCATCAGCTGATGAAGAACTTGTTGAACATGGGCCGGAACTTCACAAGACACCCAGGAAACCCATCTTAGTGGAGCAATGTCACGACAAAGCTACTTCAGGATATTGACGTAAGAGCTGCCATAAGGGAAATCTGCCATGTGGCATATTGAGATCAATCCAATGTCCATAAGAGTGCTCACTAGCTCCAAAATGCTCCCGCAACTCTATTGTGCTACGATCCACAATGCAATATTTGCACGGAAGGGAGCGCAGTGTGTCATCATGAGGATGCCATTGGCACAATCTGTCTGTAGTAAGGTGGATCACCATGAGCCGGGCACCGTGGTCGGGGGATCCCATGTAATAATGCCGGAGGAAGAGCAATGCCACCCAAAATACCTCCCACTTGGACATGAAGCATGTTCCACAAGAGGTGAAGAAGGCAAATGCCACTGTAAGAGCCAGCTGAGAAACCACGGACATAGACTTGAGCAGGTAGGTGATCAAAAGGGCGTGATCGTAGGTACCTGTGTTGTCGGGCTCCGAGCAGCAGGTCAAGCATCATCTTCATACCGGCAATCCAAGAAGGGTGGGCAAGTCTTCTATGAGAGGGGGCCACATGGCACTTGTTATACATGTGCATGGCAAGCGCCCTCCGCGAGCCAGCACGTACCCATGTGCACTGAGGTAAGCATAGGTCCAGGAAGATGTCCCATTCTGCCGCACTGTCAGTGGCCATGTAATGTAAGACCAAGAACTCATGCATGGCTTTAGAGCCACCAAGAGCCACTAAAGAAATGTGGTGGACCCCGTCTCGGCCAGGAGACTCTAACGGAGTCACCGAAGGGCCATAGATGGACTGACCATGCTTGTCAGTACGAATACAGATGTCGTAGTCCTTGAAACCCCCTAGATCATGACCACACAGCCCAGTACAATCAATGTTGACCACCTGGAGGGGCCGAAGTTGTTAAAATAACACCCTGAAAAGTGACATACAACTTTGGAGTCAAAATTACAACTTGGGCCCAGATGGTGCTCGAGGATGTATTTCACAGACCCTCCAGGATGTATATCTTGCAGCGCTGTGCTTAAGGGGCAAGTAATTCAGCTCTGTTTAATCGAAGATGGGTGGGTGGGAATGGGCAACACTTGTTATTTTTCGTTCGATATGTAGAAACTTGACCCTACACTGCAATTGCACGCTGTGTGCAATATGGAAGAGGGCATGGCAGTATCATTTTTGGATGGAGCCAGATTGCCACTAATGCAATTTCACGCGTGTGTATCTTCTTCCTAGCGACTCTACTCGCGCGTTGATCTTCTTTCTTCTGACTTGACTTCTCTGGTCTGCTTTTCAACTGTCCATATTGTCAGAAGTTAGACTTCTAAACTTCCTTCGATAACGTGCTTAAGGATTGAGGTAACGCAGTAGAACTAGATCTCTAATTACTATAAAGGCCAAGGACACATACATGCTTTCATAAACATTTTTTTTTAACAGGACTGAAGTGCACCTACCCAAAAACGACTTTCAACAATAAGGAAATGTCAAAGCACAATTGGAAAAAGTGTCACCAACAGAAGATTTCTCCAAACACTGCCACTCAGTATTGGTGATAGTTCGGATTTTTTTTGTGTGAAACACTTGTGGCAAAGTCCAAACTACACAGGTTTGTTGCTGAGAACCATTTTGCTTTGGGTATATTTCTATGGCTGTGAATATGTTGAATATTTCCAATTTGTATATCTTTCATGCAAAAAAGGTTTTGATAACTACATACATCACTCACACATCGTTCGATACAATACTAGGATGTATAAAGAACAACTTCAAGGTTTTCGGCATCTCCAGGCAGTTGCGGGCCATCAGAAGTAGAGCTACTGACCAATGCATTTTGGGCCCTGATGAGAACATGTACCCCACTGCTGGGGAAAGGAGCTGAGCCGCGACACAGTGCCACAAGGTCTCTTGATTGGCAACTTCCATCTGGATTGACCGAAGACACTTCGCACCCCACCTGAGCAGCTGTCTCACAAACTATCTGTAGCAGCTTGCGACAGGGAACACAAAGGGGGACATCGTCGAAGTGGTCTTGGACAGCTTGGATCCAAAGCGCACGATTGCTGCAAATGACAGGAGTGCCACCAAGCAAGATATTACTGAGTGCTGACAAATCGGCTGGACGACAACTGTCCACCTGCACTCGTAAGGTCACCAGAACTTCTTCAGGTGAGGCTTGACAATCTTGTTTGGGTGGCCTTGGTCGGCCTTCTGCGGTCCAAAGAGCATAGCAATGTACGGGGCAGTCCCGAGATCCAAAGGCAACTCTCGTATGGAGTGAGGAGAGTCATCGCAATCAGGACTAAGTGCGACGTTGACTTTGCCAGGCTGAAGCCAGCTGTTGGCAGCATGCCTAATATGCAGGTCATCACGGGGCAGGCGAATCCACTGACTGAGCAGGAGTAGACTCTCTTTGTCTGACAAGGGGGATTCTGGTGTCTACACAGCTGCCGAGAATGGCGCCAGTCATTACTGCCGTTGCCATACAAATCCATCCAAATTTTGCCAGAGCTGCCAGACTGGTTGGCATCTCCTTTTTGGCGCCTCCGTAGCCATGAAGTATCACCGGTCGACACTTGCCACTGACAATTCGCGTGCTTGGAACATGCCATCACCAGGGAGAACCAGGAGAGACGCCTCCCCTGGGAGGGCAAGCAAGGAAGGAAGGGATCCGTGTTCAAAACAAGCTCACGCCCACGTGAGCATAGGAATCGAGAGCTTTCGGAGAGATGAGAGCTTTCGGATGTCCTTGTCTTGGCCACTCACCTTTGCAGGGCAGAAATATGTACGTGTAGTCCATTCTCCTACCAGTGACCAGGCAACCGCCCATTCCAGGGAGGTGTTCATAATATGACCACAGAATGGAGTAAGCGCCAACCCAGTCTGTATCCAAGCCTGGCACTCTGCAGGTGTCATGTCCCGGTCATCCCTCTCATGCAAGACCATGGTGGACACAAGCTGGCAGTAGGCCGACACCACCTTCCGCCGATATTTGCCAATAGCCAGGTCTTGCATGTCGCCAGGGCCGAGCGGGATGCTTTGCCAATCAGCTTCAAGGAGCGGAGGAGCATGGTTGCAACCCCGTAAAACCACGAATCCTGCATTAACTTCAGCATTGTGTTCAGTGACAAGGATCACCCCTTGCTCTTTGGGTAATTTGGGAGGAGGAGTCTGATCCGCTTGGTCCAAGTTCAAACCCCCAGCACAACTGCTGGTTGGAACCGGACCTGGAAACCCGCTGTGATGCAATCGTTGAGCTTCTTGCCACAAATCTTCAACCTCGAAGAGCGTGACTGGTACACAGTCGCTGTCAAGCAACACAATGTGGAGACCCGGAAATACCAAGCAAAGCCGCAAGGACAAAGGTGCCAGCCCAAGTGGGGTGAACCAGATGTAGACCACTGGCTTGGCTAATGGGGAAGTACACAACGTCACAGCGCTCATGGGCAGGACCCTGCATGCAAGCACGGCTGGACCACCAGGCCGCAACAGCGGGCCAATGTTGCAAAGAAGGTTCAGGATTGTCCAGGTTGGTGAGATCTTGATTGTCAACCAGCACATAGACTGTCGACAGGAACCGCAAGTGACTCATCCTGGCCAAAATGAAGCCAAACAGGGAGTCCCATTCGGGTTTGCCAGTGGCCCCTGAAGTTTCATAAGGCTTCGCCGCAGCTGCCTGAAAGTGAACGTTGGGGTCACCAATGCGAAAGTCCGTGGGAACATCAAAGCCCTCACGATGCTCCTCGTCATTGGGAAGGATCTGCAGGCGCAGCTTTTGAACCAAAGCTCCATGAGAAAAATCAGCGTATCGTTGAGCACTAACCTCAGCCACAATGTCCAGCGGGGCACCTGGGTCACATTCATCCATGTGGGAATCCTCCGACCAGTCAGCATCATCGAAAGTTTTCATATCCTGATCAACCATTGCACCAAACCGAGCAAAGGTCAGATCCAACTATCTGCTTATTGAGATGATCGGACCCAACTGTCCGTCCAAAACCTACGTTTGAGCCAATAAGTAACGGAAGGAAATTAAAATGAAGCAGCAATGACTCTCACAGCAGGCAATCACATCACTGGATCCGAACCTGTCAACAGGAGGGTGTCTTTCCTAGCGATGAAACAAGGAAAGAAGTAGCAAAATTTCTCACGATGAGCCACATGTCAATGGATCAAACCCTAGACGCAGTGCCTTTTTTTAACAACGACATGTCCATTCATACGCGGAGGAGCGAAACAGAGTGAACAGCATGTGTCATGTGGCAAGAGTGGTCACCACAGAACAACCCCATACCTTTAAAGGTACCTCAGTCGAAAGCTAGGCATTTTTCTCCTTCAATGGAGAGTGAAGGGGATGGAGAGATAGTGTCACTCTCAGCTGTAAAATTCTGTAGTCGTCAAAGAATGCCTCCATGTTCCACTCCATCATTGCACAGGCAAAGTATAGATCCAACAGCGAATACCGGTCTCCCACCGGCACCCGATGGGGAAGATGTACAGTCAGATGCTGGGAGGAGACATCTAAATCACATTTCCTACCCAGATACAGATGGAGGTCATGGAACACGCTAGTAAGCAATGTCTCACCCAAGGCACGCATGGGCCGAAAATAGACCATCATCAGATGCTCCCCCGCTTGCAGGCGAGAGTGGAGGTACATTTCTCCCCGGGCATGCCGTATAAGGGGCTTTAGGTCAAACTTGATACGGATCCAGTCACCAGGTGCAGCAAAGCGCATCTTAAGGTCACTCTGAAGCAGGTCAATGGCGCCATGCTCTATATGCCACCTCTCATCGTCAGTAGTCTCCGAGATGCACGGAAGCATGAGGCAACCCAACCGTTGCTTAACCGCTGCCTGAGCCAATACACTGCAGTGGAACCCATAAGGGTTGCGCTGCACTTGTTGGTATGTCAGTGGGTGCAAGTCGTACCAAGCCAACATCTGTACACAGACCATCTGGGCTAGGAAATGCCGCCAACGCATGGAGAGTATCCGCAGGTTCTTTTGGACCGAAAGGGCACAAGTCGGAGACATGGTGCACTAGCACTAGCGAACCAAGGCTATTGAAACGACCGCAGATCTAGGAAAACCGTCCGGTCTCTAAGCAGTAAAGGATCTCCTGTCTGCTCAAATGTAGGGGAGCTATCGTCTTGGGCAGTGTCAGCAGCTTCAGCAACCGATGGCACCAACGCAGTTGCTCCAGCAGCTTCACTATGCACTGAAGTCGGGGCATTTGCAACCCACCCCTGGGCAACATCAGTCTCGATACAGTATGAGATTCTGAGGCTCTAATCCATCTTGCTTATGTGCAACATTTGTGGCAATCAAAACTTTTTTGTTATTTTGGAAGGCTTGACCAGGTGGAGGATTGAATTGTGTTCAAAGATGCAATTAGCTGGGAAGTGACTACAGATGCATTTTGATATGCATGTTTGTTTGCGGAGAAAAAAATTTGCTATGCAGCTTTCACAGCAAAAACTTCTGCAAATTTTGCACCATTTTTGGACCCCAAAATGGAGGTTGAAAAAATGGACCCAAAAATGGGTCCGGAATTTGANTCCATTTTTCAACCTCCATTTTGGGGTCCAAAAATGGTGCAAAATTTGCAAAAGTTTTTGCTGTGAAAGCTGTGTAGCAAGTTTTTTTTCGGCAAACAAACATGCATATCAAAATGCATCTGTAATCATTTCCCAGCTAATTGCATCTTTGAACACAATTCAATCCTCCACCTGGTCAAGCCTTCCAAAATAACAAAAAAGTTGTGATTGCCACAAATGTTGCACATAAGCAAAATGGATTAGAGCCTCAGAATCTTTTTTTTTCCTGCAATGCCGGACTAGTACGAGACATGGTCGGTCAACTACTGGAATTTGTATAGATTGCGATCAAATCTCCCTAGTAGCAAAACCCAAAACAAAAAACAACACCCGCACAAACAAACCAAACACAACCGAAAAAACCAACACCCACACAAAAGCCAAGCACCAGGCCAGGCAAACCAACCAGGGAAATTTGTAAACTAGGTGAAACAAGGTGAAACAAAAGCGCCCCTCTCAGCCCCTCAAATGTTTTTCTTCCGCCATGTAGTAATCCGCCATGTTGTCCATGTTTAGATGTCCTCCATGTCAATATCTGCGCCTGGGTACTCAGGCGAGTCTCGAACGTCTGGCAGACGTCGACGCTTGAGTTGGTGCGTACCCTCTCTAGTCTGCCTCCTCTTTGCGCAATTCTCCATGAATGCATCAACTTCTAACTGTGCTACTGTTTCCTTGTCAGATAGCGCCTTCAACAACTTCTTGATGTCATAGACAAACGGTTCACTGTGAGTTTTATAGCGTGCCATCCAATCTTGACATGTCTTCCACCATTTTTGAACCTCTTTGATTCCAGCCCCACGATACTTCTTCTCATCGTAAGGGTCTGTGCGGTTGTGTCTGGCGGCCCTGTCAAAGAGCAGAGCATCTAAATCTTCTTTGGATTTCCCAGTGGGTGCTTTGACGTACACTCGGTCAACTAGCACCCCCCACTTTAGATTGACCACCATCCACAAATGCTGGGCCTGCAGCCTTCGCCGTTCTTTGCTGAATACCTGTGCTGAGATTTCCTCTGTGAGAGTACTCCGCGTTG
>DF242812.1:26064-48803 GCA_000507305.1 Breviolum minutum Mf 1.05b.01 | reverse complement strand
AATCAAATCAGTCAAATCAATCAAATCAATCAAATCAAACAAATCAATCAAATCAATCAAATCAATCAAATCAATCAAATCAATCAAATCAATCAAATCAATCAAATCAATCAAATCAATCAATCAATCAATCAATCAATCAATCAATCAATCAATCAATCAATCATTTCTTTTAGCCGCCTTGGGCGTGGACTACGGGTCCTTCCCGTTGGCGACGCCACCTGCCTCTAGTTTCGCCTCAAACTCTAGACCACCACACACGGTCGTTTGCCACTTCGCAAATTTTGCTTTTGATATCGCGTTGTCCACCTTCCCCGCGAAAGAAATGGTCGTTAAAAATGGTCATAGCCGTGGCCAGCGCATGCTCAGTCCATTTACCACGTCTGTTTCCAGGTCGAAATATTCCCCCCAAGATTTGAGGCTCCGAGAATCTGTTGAATGATACTATCTTGGAGGGGTGGCGTATTGGTCTCCGTAATATATGCCCTAAAAGTTCTAGTTCGTACAACCTTATTTAGCGAGGTTTCATGTAGCCGGGCCCTGACATCTTCGTTACTGGTGCGTTCTATTCCTTGCTGCATGGCCCCCCAAGTAGTGGGGTGTTTAATATGGCCCTTAAGCACCTATAATGAAAGGAATCAATCTGGTTCATTTGGGAGTCGGTGAGCCATAGGGTGGAGAGGCTGTACAGGAGCTTGGAAGCTTTGTATATACGAATTTCTTCCTAGTGGACAGCCTGGCATGTCTCCAAACTCGCTTTAGTTTTTGGAAAAACTGCTTAGCTTCTCCCAGTCGTCGTCGTACTTCGGGGGCGAGTTTTCCAGTCCGACCCTTGAGGCCTCCTAAATATACAATAAAGGAATAAAGTACACCTGTGGAACCAAATTGCCGTCCCTGAAGGTGTTGTAGAGGATTAACTTCGTTTTATCGGTATTCAAAAGTAAATTATACTTAGAAGCTTCGTCCTGGACAAACCACAAAAGATCCTGCATGTGTTGCTGCGTCCGGGCAATTAAAACACTATCGTCTGCAAATTCAACATCGAAAAAAGGTATTTGAGGTGTGACTGACAAGGGGTGTTTGTTAAGATACGCAACCTGCACGTCATGGAAAAGGACAGTTTGCAAGAGTATGAAAAGTAATGGACTTAGGGTGCACCCTTGTCTTATTCCACTTCGTTGCTCCTTGCAGCCCGAAACATGGTCATCCATTATGACTTCAAAAGGGGGGTTGGAAACCAGATCCCTAATGACAGAACGCATGTGGCTGGGCACCCCTAACCGTTGTAGCGCAATATGTAAGGCCGAAGGCTGCATCTTGTCAAATGCCTTACTCCAATGCAAAAACATAAGGTAGAGAACCTGGTGTTTTTTGGCGTCGACTAGGTCTTGTAATTTACGGGCTATTTAAATGGCCTCAGAAGTGCTACGTCCTTTTCGAAAACCAAATTGGAGGTCCCTGATTTTATTATCAAGCCCTACAGTGAACCTATTTGCAATAATACGTGCGTAAAGTTTATAACATGTTTGGAGTAAACTGATTGGTCGGTAATTGGCCGGGTCCGTGGCAGACCCCTTCTTAAAAATACCAACAACCTGCGCCATTTTCCACTGTTCTGGGCTACGTTGGGTTTCCCAACGCAAACGGAAAAGAGAGACTAATTCTGACAAACCTGCACCCTTAAGCTGTTTCCAAAAATCATTTGCGATGGTGTCTTTGCCAGCTCGTTTTCCTGTTTTACTTTGTTTGATTGCCAGCGTTACTTCCTTAGCATCCGTAAATAACGGCGCTGTGGAAAGTCCAGTGGGCTCACCGGCCTCTTTCCACTGAAAGCTAGATGATTAGCTAAAATCTGAGCATAATCTATATTGCCCCCCTGCCCATTTTTGAGGGAAGGGTTTCTTCAAGTTGGTAATGGGCCTCCAATCGCCCGTACTGAGCAGTTCATCTAGCCAAGTCGTTTTGTCCACTTTGGCTGCCTTGCGTATTTCTTTGTTCAAGTCGGCAACTTTGTCCATCTGTCCCTGTGTATGCAACTGCCCCCGTCTCTCGATAAGGTCAAGCGTGCCCTGCGTGATCCAAGGTTGTCTGGGTTGAGCCCTTTGTTTGGGTATGCGTTTATCTGTAGCCTGGACATATAAGGCGCTCAGGGCATCCCATCGTTGGGTGGGATCAGGACTATATAAGGGTGCTGGGTCCGGGGCTTGCGTCATCGCCAGTTCCTGGTTGATAGAGTCAACTTGGTCAGCTGTCGCGTTTCGGAAATTCCACCTTGGGTACTATACTGGGTTTTGTTTCGCTCCTAGTTTTATTCGTAAGTGTAAAACCACTGGGAAATGATCGGAATCGAGGTTGGCCTTCGGCTGACTATAAATGGATTGACAGGCGTTCCTCCACCTACGGGGGACGAGGCAAAAATCCAGCTATGCAAAGTAATGCTGGCCCCAACCGGAATTAGTAGGAGGTAAAAATCTTGTACCCGTCTCTTTATACGTGACCTGCCTGCCACTAGGTTGTTGAAACCACGCGTTTGCAATTAAAAGGTTAAGACCCCGATAAAGATCTACCAACAAAAACCTATTGTCCGAGTCGTCCCCTATAGCAGTCCAACCTTTGCCAAAAACATGTGGCCCGATAACATCGTCCTCCCCATGAATTCGTCCATGAATTCGTGAATTGAAATCTCCAAGGATCACGAAGGGACCCTCGTGCTCTATTTTGCTAATTGCGTTTTGGAGCTGTTCGAAATGAGCACGTCGCTCCTCTTCTGGCCGTGCGTTTTGTGGCACATAGGTGTTTAGAATGTTAATTTAATTCCCCCCCGGAAATGAGAAGCGAAATGCACGCAAGTCGGCTGTTGACGAAAGTGGTCCGGATTAGCGCATGTCTAGCAACGGGGGACAAAACGAAACCCACTCCTGCGTATTCCGGCTGATTTGAGGATGTAGTACTCACTGTCATGAAGGTGAATTTGTCTACTACATATTGCGTAGTATTTTTGGACCCAGTCTCTTGCAAACACAGAACATGAATATCGTGTAGTCGCATGTAGTCTATGATTTGCTTATGCATGGTTTAGGAGAGATCGGACATTCAAGGTGGCAATTTTAAGGTGGAAAGCAAAACGTGGCCTTAAAGTCAATGAAAATGCAAGAACATTGCAAAAAGAGATAGGCCTGCTCAAGACCTAGAACCCAGGCTATCTTCCCAAAGGCCTGCTCAGGGCCTAGAACTCAATCTTCATTCACCATCTCGAACTCCGAATCCACAAATGAAGATGACTGAGAAGTCTGCCGCTGTGGAAGGCTTGAAGATGATGCACAGTCACATTGAGTGGAGTCGGGTCACACAGGTGAGAAGTTGGTCCATACATCGGTGCAGGGGCGGTTCCCATCAAAAGCACAAGTCACTTCCGGAGTGCTACCTTCCACCCGCACTGATTGCAAACCACCTGGCATAGATGATCCTCGCTGAGAATCACGCTCCTTCTCAGCCGATGACTTCTTGAGCTCAAAAATGGTGTGGCCCTTCCAAAGAAAATCCTTTGTCCAAAGATCCATTGAAGTCCAAGCGTCATGCCTGCATTGGCGATTGGCATATGAAGGATCAGACATAGGATACAACAAAGTGCAACGACCGCGGCTGACCGGACAAGACCGATGAATGGGTTGGAAACTCCTTCTACGTGTCTCTCCGTGAACACGCACCAGCCATCGATCTTCAAGGATCATCCAACGGTCCTTTCCTCCAGGAAGATGTTGTAGAGCAGCATGATCCCACCATAGAGGCACCTTCGAGCCAGCCTGATCTGACTGCACTGGCTGATTCGGAGTCTCAATGTGTTCCATAGGGCGAGCTGCATAACCACGTGGCGAACAGGGGCTTGGTCATGAGGACCTTGAGCACGAAAGGCGCAAAGCTGTGGACCATCATGATTGTTGGTCCCCTCTGAACATCCAAGTTCTCATTCTCAAACCTGTCAATCATCATTGCTCCAGCAGCAATCAAAAGGTGACCACATTTTGCCACAACTGCTGAAAAACCCCCAATCAAAAGTGAACGAATTGCAATCAAACGCCTGCCTACTCCTTCATGAGCATCACTGACACAGGATGGGTTGGATGGATTGCACTTCTTCAAACAGGTAGCTCCATCCTCCAAATTGTTGAGCCAAGATCCATGTAAGCTCAACCGTTTTGCAAACCTCAAAAAGGAAGCACCCAACAGCGGCTTTGTCATGCCGTCTGCAACAAGGTCAATGCCACTCAAGTGTCTTGCCGACCATTCAGGTTCTTGAGTGGAGTCCGGTGAATGCAATCTCAAAGCTTCTCGAAGTTTGTGAGCTCTCAACCTCAAATGTCGAGTTCTCCACAGTCCAGAGTCTGTGGATGCCAGACTCAAAGCAGATTTGCAGTCACCGTACAAGACATAGGTAGGTTTGATTTCCAATGTGTTCAAGATGGTTTGAATACCCCAACAACTCTGCTTCACCCGTAGATGCAGCTACGAAAGGCTGGCGGCTGCTGGACCATTGAATTGGAGAACCGGCCCACTCGATCAAAGTTCCTTGAACACTCCTGCCTCCTTCATGTTCCAAACCAAAACTGCTATCGCAGTACACCTCCAACCGATGCATCGACCTTGCTAGAGCCAGACCTCCTTGTGGTAGACGTCGAAGTTCAAAGCCACAGAAATGCATCCAATGATCTTCATCTACCCATTCTGGAGCTGAAACCTCCCAACTGTCTTTGATAGCTTCCAAAGCTCCACTCACAACCCAGTCAGGTCCAGTCAGGAGCAAGTCATCGACATAGATGCACAAGTAGCCAGCAGTGGCCTGGTTGGTGAGGTCAACGATCCGCCAAAGATTTCGCTCTTCAGACTCTTGAAATGAGAATCGAGTTTGGTCCTTTTCCCAAGACAAGCCTTGAAGAACACCATCGCGATGAACTGCCCAGCGATAAGGACTCTCACAAAGCCCATACAGAGCACCAGTCACACGCCACACCTCTTTTGGCCGTGTGATACCCATTTTTTGAAGGAGCATCGGTGGGTCGATTAAGGTGGTTCTGCCACTGTGTTCCACCCTCGGTGCATGGAGGAAGGCACGACGAACATCAGTTGAAACTATGTCCCACGTCTCATGAGCAGCCATTCTCAAAACAGCTCGAAGAGCAATGCAATCCAAACCACTCGCGGACGTTTCACCAGATGTCTGCGAACTGAAGTTTCCGCATGCCACTATTCTACCGCGCTTTTTGGACGGTGGTTTTATGGTGGCAACAAGTTTTGCCGGAATCCGTTCTACATTTGTAGAGTTCGCCAAAACCACCTCCAGCTCTTTTTCGTCCAAGGGTTGAATCACAGTTCTGACCAACTCATTGTATTCTTCTTGAAATGGTTTGATCCACTCTTGATACTCATTCCTCACTTCTTGCATTGCTACTGTTTTTGTTTGTAGCACTTCTTGCTCCAAGACTTCACCTTCACAAGCTTGAACTGCTCTAAGATAAGCTTCCAAACCACGTTGCTCTTCTCTCACCTTTTTGATGAAAAGTCCATTCCATTCAGCGCCAATCCCTTCATTGAGTTCCGAGATCAGCTGCTGAATCACCTCATCCAAAGCTTGATGTTGTCGAAGGACCAACCTATCATTGGCATCAACAGAGCTCTCAACCAAAAAGCTTGTTCAGCAGAAAATTCACCATCGCCTGACTCCCCCCCAGCACGAAGAACCACATGACGAAGTGCTGGAGCAACTTGTCCATCAGGCAAAATCGTATGCTTTCCATGCATGCGGCGAGGTTTCCGAACTTGATGAGTTCGGTCAGGATGTTGGTCTTCAAGTGGGTTTTCAGGTGAATCTTCAAACAAGTGCAGGTCAATGTGAGTTTCCAAGACTTCAGCAGCATGTTCATCACCAAGTACTTCTGGGGGTAGCACCACATCCTCAGCGGTCTCCTTGTTCAAAGGTTGCAAGTCCGGCTTCACAAACGTCTGAAGTTCACCTTTGGAGGTTTGAATTGCCGGCACAATGATGGCTGTGGTTCTCAAGAATTTTCCATCAGACAGCTCAGCGAAATATCCACCAGACGTCATCGTCATGTCATGTGCTGGGCCCCACAACCGCACAGGCACGTTTGGCATTTCCCATGAAGAAGTTTTATGCCAAGTCTTTGTTTTGGCAAAAGCTCGACGACCAAAGGGCAGCACTGCAGGACACGGTACACCCATACCTCGGAGCTGATCTCTAAGACGGCATTCAGAGGCATATCTCACCGCAAGTGGCCACATTGACATTGAACAACCTGCAGATTTCATTGCTGCTCTTGCCAAACCACGAACCACTCCCAATTCAGACTCACATCGACCGTTGGACATCGGTTCGTCACCTGCGTGTGGAACCATTCTCGTGAGCAAATCCAGGAACGAAACTGATGGCTAAGGAATTCTTTGGCTCTGTCCGTGTGGATTCTTGCTATCGGAATCCGCAGAATTCTGAGTCGGGAAACCATAACAGCCAAACCCTGAAGAATGTCTTTCGGTGCTCTTGACTTGATGGGAATAGATTGGCTCAGATTGTTGACCTCGACTGACGGTTTTGTTTTCAGAAGTTCTGTCCACTGTTGATTCAAGAGATCGCACTCAGCAACTTCAGCTTGGGTCAAATCTTCCGGCTGTGGAACTCCAGTGTCATCAACTGTCAAAGGTTCCACCACATTCGGATTGGAATCTTGCTCTTGAGCTGGTTCACACGCTTTAAGGCTTGGTTCCAAACTCCCCCGGCGGTCCCACCTGGAGTAGATTGGGTGGGCTGCGCTGACGTTGAAGGGGACCGCAAAGGGAGATCCAATGTTTGACACGCTTCTGATGTCGAAAAACCGAGCTCTCTCAAGCCTTGAACAAGTGGATGATCTCCACTCTTGGGTATGGTTATTACTCCAGTCAAGTAATAACGAGGTTTGAGAATCTCTTGATCAACACCGGGTTCATATGGACCTGACACATCCAATGCTAAACAAAATGCATCCACGTTCTCTTGTCTCACATGTGGACGGTCGGGGCTTCCCAGGATTGCATGTTTCGAAGTTCATCAGATGACAGCTTAGAACACCGTGGATGACCACCTTGGGAAATTCGAAGAATCACATTGGCAATGATGTTTTTCAAGCCCGGTGCCCAACTAGCCAATGACTTGGAAAAGGACAAACGGTCTTCAAGATTTGTCGGCCAATGCTGGGTTTCACCACTCTTTTCCTTCCAGTCTTCATCCCAAAGTTGAATTTCCAAATCTTCAGGACCAACACTACGGTGTTCCAAACCATGAAGTTGTTTGACTTCTTCTATGTTTGATATCAGAGTTGTGGGTTTTGGAGTTTGATGTCCCAGAGCTCCTTGTTGCAAATTCACCAACGACAAATTCAAAAGCCGAGCAATGTGCAAAGTCTCAGGCCATTTCCAAAATGAAGGCACCTCAATGTCAAGAGATTTGCACCACTGGTTGGGGTCTTGAGGGGATTCGACCAAGCACTTCATCATCAGGTCCAGTACAAACTTTTCAGCCACAAGACGCTATCCAAATCCGTCTTACGTTGCAAGAATGCAGACAAAGTGGGCAAACCAAAACGTTCATCTCCATGGACACCCCTCAAAGGTTTGGGGCCCGAATCAGGCCGATGTCTGCATAGGGACGTGGTTCTGCATGGCGGAGACGAGAGGAAAACATCAGCCCCACGGGTTCTCAGAACATGCTCCAACCACCCTGAAAGATGAGGATCAAGCAAGTTGTGGTTCATCAAGAGGTCCAGATTGTTTTCCACTCTGCACCATTCCTTATCTTCCGGACCAGAAAAGGCATAGATCACTAAAGTCTTGGCCTTCTCAACCTGCTTCCTTCTCTTCCGATTCAAGGGCAATTGTTCAGCTTCCCAGTTGGAGGAACCCAAAACTTGTTGGAGAAGCCGGATTGGCACATCGGGAAATAGCACCTTCACTTGTTGAAGACGTTCATGAAGTGCCGAAGTTCCCACATCCTCTCCAGCCAAAATAGCTCTGATTTGACAACTCTCATGTTGCATGTTCTCAACCTTCTTCATCAACTCGTGTCCAACTTCTTCAGGGACAACTGGACATCCTTGAGACAGGTGATTGGAAGAGCACCGAGCTTTGGGTGAACGATGTCACAACCATTCTTGTCCCAAGTGACATTGTATCCAAGAGCTGCCACTAGCGAAACTGGAACAATAGATTGAACCTGCTGCTTGGTGATCAACGTGCCATTTGGAAGTTGACGCAGCACTGTTTCTCCATCTGCCAGTGTGACCTTGATTTCCTTAGAACTTGACCACTCTTTTGCATCACGGCATGGCCGGAGACAATGTGTTGCGCCACCGTCCAAAAGAACACATCGATCGCCACCAGCTATCTTTCTCAAATGACATACTTTGACTGAAGGTCCAGACGATCCTTGAGATGTTTTGATTCTCAAAGACTTCAACAAGCTGGTCACCTCATTCACCAGCCACCAGCTTTTCCACCTCCAGCACCTCTCCCCCCAACCACCGAAGATGACGTAGATGGTTGAGATTCCTTGTAGGGGCAATCCTACTTGCGGTGCTCAGTGCTGGAACAGCAAAAACAACGTTTGGATTGATCCGCTAACGCGCCATGCTGAAATTTGCAACTACGACCGTGTTTGCAACCAGATTCACTTCCCCAGAACCGACATGGTTTTGAAGCAGTGTCCAGCATCTTGTTGCCCTTTCCCTCCTGATCGAGCTGCAAAACCTTGGCACTGGGAGTTGAAGCAGGTTCCACTGACGTTGTGCCCAAAGCCAAAGCATCCATCTCAGCCGTGAGTAGCTCCAAAAATTGTGCAATGGACAAATCAGTGGGCTTCTCAACTAAGCCAGCTTCCATCCTAAAAGTTGAGATCCTGAACGAAGCTTGAGGGTGTTTGACGACTACTTGGCTGACCACTGTTTCTAGAGCTCGGACCTGCAGCAGTGGATCTGGAATTGAGGCTCCAAGTTCGGTAGCCCTTTGTTTCTGCCGATGCCATAGTCTCAGGGCACTAGCGGCAGTTGTAGCATCTCGCGCTGCCTTTGTTGTTGTCAACTCAATGAGAAGAGAACTCCTCTCCGCCCAGCCGCCTGGCTGGTAGCAACGCAATACCTTATATAGGATTGCACAGGGCCACAAATGCCGACTTGTGATCAGATCATTGCGCATCCCACTGGGTAGAGCTGGAAGTAAAATGGTTGTCACACGTTGTTCCAGGCGTTTGACAACTTGTTCATTCCCCAAATCTTGCCATGGAACCGGATCAGGAGGTGAAATTTTGATCCGTTGAAGTGGATTGGAGTGCAACCATCGATGATAAACCTCCCAGGTGCGAGCCAAAGTCATCTCCCACCATTTGCTTGCCCGATTTGAGATGTCACCTATGATCGGTTTCACTTCTTCCAACCAATCAGCCGCCTCGATTGAAGCATGTTTTTTATTGGTTGGGGGTAACAGAGGCACTGTTGGGTTTGTTGAGCGCAGTGCGTCTTGCGGAGATCTCTCCCTAGGACTCTTGACATGTCCTGTTTTTCCATTGGAGCCATCCTGCCCCCTCTCTCCACCTCCCAATCCTTCCACCATGGGATCACGAAGGCCTTGACAATGAGGTTGTTGGCAACCCGCTTGGTCTCCGTGATAACTCACCCCAAAAGCCCGACTGTCAGGAAATTCACAAAAATGAGGTTGATGAACACCAAGCACAGTGCCCTGAACAGCGACTGTCATGACATACACCGGAATGGCCAAAACGATCTCCAATCACAGTGCCTGAGACAGCCCGACCGTCACGACATACACCAGAACCTCGAAGATGTTCACCAAACACAGTGCTGCGAGAAGCCCGACCGTCATGACATACACCATGACCTTGAAGATGATCACTAGCTCAGTGCTGCGAGAAGCCCGACCGTCATGACATACACCATGACCTTGAAGATGATCACCAAACACAGTGCTGCGAGAAGCCCGACCGTCATGACATACACCATGACCTTGAAGATGATCACCAAGCTCAGTGCTGCGAGAAGCCCGACCGTCATGACATACACCATGACCTTGAAGATGATCACCAAGCTCAGCGCTGCGAGAAGCCCGACCGTCATGACATACAGCAGGACAGAAGCAGCACCCATTGGAGGTCGCATTGGTGGCGGTGGAGGTTCACTTTGCATCGGACTCCAATCAATCTTGCCTCCAGGTTCCATCAGGACGAAAATGTCGTCTATCCCATTCATCTAAGGCATGACGGATGAGTTTCTCTTTCTCCGATGCCTGTTCACCAGGAAAAATTGACCACTCATTCTGATATCCTGGACGACAACTCACAGGAATCCAAAGCTTTCCAAACTCTCGAAGGCAAGGTCCTACATGACCCTGGCCTCCCTTCTCATAGAATTCCAAACCACCAGGCATTGGGGGCAAAGGTGGTGGCTACATCACTTTCTCCTTCACTCTTTGGAGGCGAAGCCATTGGGACCTGGGTTCCCCCAAGAGTAAAACGTTGCACTTTCCCACCCCGAACCTCTTCAAGTGTTGTGTCACGAGATGGCACCTCGCCAGCCGCACCAGCACTAGGCCACCCATCGCTTCACCATCTTGTTGGGGCACGAGGCCCTCACTGTCTCAACCTGGCATGAAGCCATCTGTCGACTTCCAACTGCTGGGAGTCTGAAAAGCAGCTTTTGATTCTTCAGCTCGATGACCACGAGATCTTGTACGGCCTCGACGATCGGCTTCTCTAGAGACAATTCTTGACCCATCACCTTCGCTCCAATCTCCATCTGGAACAGGTGGAAGCACCTCTGGACGAACTCGTGACCGACAAATCTAAGGGTCTCATCGCCTGAAGTTGCAGCTCACTCTGCAGCCGCTCACTCCAAAAGGGGTTTCCCCCAGCCAACGGTCTTGGTTCAGACCTAGCTCTCATGGGATCCATCAAAACCTATTTGGGCTCATAACCTATGCGGAGTGCACACTGCACCTTTTTCAACTTGAGATAAGAAGGCCTTCGATTCGGCCAGGTTTCACGGAGTTCCTGCAATTCACAATGACTATATATGCCACAAAGATACAAGATTGAACCAGAGAATGCATGATCAATCACACACAATCAATCCAACCAATCAAATCAATCAAATCAATCAAATCAATCAAATCAATCAAATCAATCAAATTTATCACATCAATCAAACCAATCAAACCAACCAATCAGTTAGTCTGTTAGCTAGTGAGTCAGTTACCTACTTCATCAGTTAGTCAGTTAATTGGTTTGTCAGTTGGCTAGTTAGTTTCATAGACAGTGGTCAATTAGCCAGAAAGTCACTTAGCTAGCCAGTCAATCAAATCAATCAAATCAATCAATCCATCAATCAATCCATCCATCAATCAATCAATCAATCAATCAATCAATCAATCAATCCAATCAATCAATCAATCAATCAATCAATCAATCAATCAAATCAAATCAAATCCAATCCAATCCAATCCAATCAAATCCAATCCAATCCAATCAAATCAAATCAAATCAAATCAAATCAATCAATCAAATCAAATGGCTGTTTCGCAAAATTCTGGTGTCAGCAAAGCGTGTTGCATCAGGGGGTATGATTCGAGGTATGTTTCGGAGGTTTGTTTTGGGGGGTATGATTTGGGGTATGGTTCGCCCTCGCTTGTTTACTGTCTACACAAATATACCCTTGCTTCGCCGGCGGAGCAGCTCCCACAGCTTATTTTTGAAGGGACCGACTGGGCCATGGCACAGCAAAGCGAGGTTTAGGTATGATTCGGGGTATGTATCGGGTATGATTGGGGGTGCAACTGTTTCTAGAAAAAAGGAAGAATAGAGCTGTGTCCAATACTTTCAAAAAAAACACATCTTGTGTACGAAGTCATTCTGGTGACATTGTCTGACACAAAAACTGGACGCAGGATTTAACAGCAACTGGACTACATC
The DNA here is from genome assembly GCA_000507305.1 of Breviolum minutum Mf 1.05b.01. NCBI lineage: Eukaryota > Dinophyceae > Suessiales > Symbiodiniaceae > Breviolum > Breviolum minutum. Next base: position 36,787 of record DF242812.1, on the reverse strand, counting down.
ATCACGACTTGCCAATTCAATTGAGACAAATGGATGTTTCAAAACATGGCTTCAAAATCATGGGTATGATTCGTAGCATGATTCGCGGGTATGATTCGGGGGCATGATTCGGGGTTATGATTCGAAGGAAATGCAACATGCATGTGGTCAAAAATTTTGTATACGCCATGTCTGGAAACGCTCAAATCAATCAATCAAATCGAAAAAATAAAAAATCAATCAATCAGCCAATCAGTATAGTCAGTCAGCTAGTCCATTAGTCAGTTAGTCAGTTAACTACTTTAGTCAGGTTGCCAGCTGTCACTATTAGTCAATGAGCCAGTTAATCAAGTAGTCAGTGGTTCGTCAGTTAGCTAGTTAGTCAATCAATCAGTCAGTCAGTAAGTAAGTCAATTCGTCAAATGATCAGTTATTCAATTAGTCAGTTGGACAGTTTGTTCCCCACATTGTGTTGTGGGTTTTTTTTTGTTGCGGCACAACCCGATCCTCCTCCGCCTCCTTCTCCTCCCCCCTCCACAACAACAACAACAACAACAACAACAACAACAACAACAACAACAACAACAACAACAACAACGTGGTACTTTCGGCGCCACAACACAACACAACACAACACAACACAACACGGCGTGACACTTTTAGCACCTCAGGCTCGATTTGCGTGGCAGGCGTGGCACTTTCAGTACCTCCATAGATGTCGGCGGAAGCTTGGCGACGAACTGGGACTGATGTAGCGTTGCTGCTTTTGACGTGGCAGGCGTGACACTTTCAGCACCTCACGCTCGATTTGCGTGGCAGGCGTGGCACTTTCAGTACCTCCATAGCTGTCCGTGGAAGCTTGGCGACGAACTGGGACTGATGTGGCGCCGCTGCTATTGACGTGGCAGGCGTGACACTTTCAGCACCTCAGGCTCGATTTGCGTGGCAGGCGTGGCACTTTCAGTACCTCCATAGCTGTCCGCGGAAGCTTGGCGACGAACTGGGACTGATGTGGCGCCGCTGCTTTTGACGTGTCAGGCGTGACACTTTCAGCAGCTCAGGCTCGTTTGCGTGGCAGGGGTGGGACTTTCAGTACCCCCATAGCTGTCCGCGGAAGCTTGGCGACGAACTGTGACTGATGTGGCGCCGCTGCTTTTGACGTGTCAGGCGTGACACTTTCAGTACCTCAGGCTCGATTTGCATGGCAGGCACCTTCATAGGTCCCATGTATTAGGGAGGCTTCAAGGTCTTCAGCTCCAAGATTTGATGGACACGTCACTTGGCAGAACGGATTGATGGCGGTATGTATCAGTTTTCTGCAATGTGATGTTATCTGAGTCTGTTAGCCACAAACACAAATGCTAGGCAAGTCGCTGACCAATTCGTTTGTCGTAATGGTTTCACTGTGCACCCTCCTTGGCTGTTGGCTTTAGGAGACTCGTTCCGAGCCTCATGTTACCATTTCCATTTACACGTACAAGTTTCAATGATGAGTTTTGTACCCATTTCCGGATACCTGTCGCAATTACATCAATGGATTTCGTTGAACACTTTATGTCTCGGGACCTTGATAGGTCCCATGTATCAGGGAGGCTTCAAGTTCTGCAGCTGCAAGATTTTTGGCAGCCGATTTGGAATGTGGTCAGATTTGATGGACACGTCACTTGGCAGAACGGATTGATGCTTGTATGTATCAGCTTTCTGCGATGTGATGTTATCTGTTAGACACAAACACAATTGCTAGGCAAGTCGCTGACCAATTCGCTTTGTCGTGGCGGTTTCACTGTGCACCCTCCTTGGTTGTTGGCTTTAGAAGAAGATCTGGAGACTCGTTGCGAGCCGCATGTCATCATTCTGTATACATGTACAAGAAAATGCTATACACTGAGGTGCTGCTCGGACAGAAGTGCTCTAAAGAAACGAATGGTGTCTTCATCGTCCTTTTACAGATGACGCGACGTTGCGGATGACTGCAAAAAGATGTTACACCACACTGCAAAAGGAGTGTTTTCTTCTAGTCTTATTGAAAAAGGACGATAAGGGAACACTCCTCATTTTGCTTGTGAGGAGTGTTCCCCTGTTTCCCGGCGCTTGATGTTCTTCCCGTCGCTTGATGTTCGTAACAACAACAACAACAACAACAACAACAACAACAACAACAACAACAACAACAACAACAACAACAACAACAACAACAACAACAACAACAACAACAACAACAACAACAACAAAAAGAAGAACAAGAACAAGAACAAGAACAAGAACAACAACAACAACAACAACAACACCAGCAGCAGCAACAACAACAACAACAACAACAACAGCAACAACAACAGCAACAACAACACATCTCACCCCTCCTCTCTTTTCCTTTCTGTTACTTCATACCTCTTCTCCAAGCATTTTATTTTTCCGTAAATGTTTTACCTCAGAGAAGTTGGTAACATGTGGGGTTATCCGGTCCTATATTTCTTTTTTGTCATCCGTGATTCACAACAACCAATCTCTCCTATACTTTTCCTATTCTTGAAACTTTCGCCACCGCCTCGTGCGGTACTACTGGTAATCTAAATCAGTATGCGGGTTTGGGTCCTGCTCAAAAGCGCAGGGCCCTTAGCACTGCGACCCTTTGGCCAAGGGTTGAGGGACTGGGAGGTAATCCGCAGGGCGCGAGTGACGTGTATGAAAGCTATGTATCTCGTTACTTTATACCAAATTTGCACAGCTAGCCTTTTCTTCCATATGGTCAGATCGCTCCATCAACCCTCTCCTTTCTTCGTGCTCATGGCATTTTCGATTACAAACAAACATCTATTAGACTACTGACTTGCAGCTGAAGGACAGCCGCCAGATGCAGCGTTCCACTCGTCATTGAACTCGTCCCTCCGCTCGTCATTCCCCTTGTCATTCCACTCGTCATCCCGTTGGTGCCATTCGGGCATTGTATTGGCCCCACCAAACTGTCCTCCATTGTGCTTGCTGCGATTGCTCCGGGCCTGCCATCTCTGCAAGCCGTGTTTTTCCCCAAACAGGTTTACCTGTGGGGTTCTATGGGCGCGCTGTGCTGGGTTGGGCGTGGGATTTGGCCGTGCTGGGCTGGGTTGGGCGTGGATTTGGGTTTCTGCGTATGGTCTACATTGTACATGTCTTCTTCCTGTCTTCATGATGTCTTTGTGTTTATTTGATTTAATTGATTTACTTGCACTGTTTGGGGTCTATGCTGGTATCATTGTGTGTTAAACTAAAACGTAACTGTGCAGAAAACCTTAGCGCGGCAAGCCCTGTGAAAAAACTCACCAGGTTCTATGATTGTCCCAGCAGTTCGTTTATGAATGTGTCACTGTATATTAAGCATCCCACCAATGTGTTCAGCTTCATGTGGGTGTATCCATTTCAATTCTGAAGTCAAATGAGCAGTTGGGGAGGAATGTCACTGTGGTTTTGCGCATCACACCAATGTGTTCAAATTCGTGTGCGTGTAACTGGTTCATACATGCCAGAGCTCAATGTAAAAGCTGGCACTTCCATCCAAGCTATTGGACCAAACACTGGTGACTAGCAAAGGCTGGCAAAAACGCCAGTACGAACATCGCCGTTGTACGTACAACTAAACGTGAGGGAAAACAATATCGGTACACCTAACCCTGCAATTGCCACACAATTCATTCCAAAGGAAAGCATGAAACAAGCAGCTTTCTTTGTGCACAAGAAGCTGTCTAAAATAAGCACCTTTCTTTCAAGAACCCTTCGCTGCGCTTTTGGGGGGCCTGTCATGTGATTGTATCTTGAAAACCTCGAAAACATACAACAGGTAACATACAAACATGATAAGAACCGCAACAGTGATATTCACCGGGGTTGAAGCACGCCCATTTGTGGAGTGAGCTGAGCTGTACGTTTGTGTGCTCATGTTAACAAGTGACGAAACCTTCAACATGTCGCCGAGTCAACATGTCGCATCTATTGCTCTTCAAATGACTTTAAAGTTGTCTTGACGAAGTTTCACCTGCCAGGCCTCCTCATCAGTATTGAGAACTCCCACGATACCCCTGGATTGACGCTCTGCAAGGACATGTAGATAGCATGCGCCGCAAATCCACAGCAAGGCCTGGGTGCAGAATATGTTGGTTGCTTTCGGCCTTGCGATGTCTTTCATTTTTGAATTCTTACTTTCATTTTTTGACATGCTTCTTCGAATTTTGCCATTCCTTCACCAATCACCTGTTTTTCCGCACTTTCTGGTGATATTTCACCATCCTCCTTGATTCATGCTGCACCATGTTGCTTTTTCCGTGACACTTAACGAAGTTCCTTCACTTTGCGCAATCCTTCCTGAGATTATTCAATTCGTTCACTTAAGTGTTCAATATGATAGTTTCATTTTTCACTACACATTGCCATTTCATTTTTCATGGTATTCATGACGTTGTTCATTCTTTCCCTTACGTTTTTACAATATTTCCTTGTCACTGTTCAATATGTTCCTATTTTTGGTGCACATCTTACTTACTTGTACTTTCATTTCCACATATTTCTCTCTGTTTCCGTTTTTGCGGGAAGGTCAGTTCTTTTCAGCTTTTCTGCAACAACGACCACAAAAACGCAAACAAACAACAATAGAACAAACAATAGCAGCAAACCAAAACAAAAAAAATCCCCGTTCGCAAGGCCTTGCAGAGCCCTGCTCTCATGCCGCCATGGCAAGATGATGAATTTGGCAGCCTAACTTCTCTGATGTTAAGCTACTGAAGCCCAAAAGGAAGCGAAAAAGTATCAGTACTAAGCCATTGGCCAAGTTCCAACGCAAATCAGGTCAACTGCATCCATGTCTTTTTCCAACACCTTTCCTCCTTCAACAGTAGTCTGTCAGTGAGATCTGCCCATGAAATCACCAAAGCACTGCACATCCAGGACACAACTCCAGCATGCACATTTTTTTCACACCACCGCAAGGGAGCGGTACGTGACTGGCTACGGCTACAACTAGCAGCAACACAAACTGCACAAGATGACGTTGCTAAAGAACAAATTGCCTGGGAAAACAAACATCTCTGCCTGCTGATCCTAAAATCAAAAACATCTCAAATCTCAACTGGCTTTTGCAGCTTCTTCAGCTTCTCAGCAAAATGGGCAGACAAAGATCTTGCCAAAACAGCCTTGAACGAGCACGGCTTCAGCTATGAGACTACCCGTGAAATCATCGCAATCCTCAATGTGAGCTTCAAGAGGCTAGGATGATACATGCTTTATCACGATACATCCGGCACAAGTACTTCGTCAGCGACTGAGATGACTTTTGAGAAAGCTGAGATCGCTACTGAATAGTGGCATGCTGCATCCAGGAGAAGCCATGCAACTGTGTTGCTATGATCATTTGTGATCCTTCATGCCGTCCTTTGTGAAATGATTTGGTTTTACAGTAGCTAGCACACTTGAAACCCGAAGATAACAATCATATCTGTAAGATCTTTCTCCTGCCCAACACAATGAACAGCTGAGTGTGCTCCGATTCTGCCCGTCAGTCGAGGTTTTTTGCCGAAAGTGTGCTACTTTTTGTTGATTTCAGCTGATCCATCCAATTCTGCACAAAAGTCCATTTTCAGGAGCCAAATAATCCAGCGTGCAGACCTCCGAATCTACCTCTATACCTGTCCATACCTTCCTTTCTGAGGCCAATTCTGACATCGAAATGCTTGCAATTTCTCTGATGCTTTTCATGTTAAACTTACGGCCAATGTTTTTTTTTCTTCTCGCAGCTGCGATGCAGCCAGGTTCGATCAGTCATGGTCCAAACTGAAACGAATCGCCAGGGATTCCCGCCGAGTCAGCATGGAGGTTGTTGCAGACTCTTTGGGCATACCATCTTCAATCAAATCCTGCAACGAAGTTGCTGCTTGCCATGTCCAGCATGCAACAACATCTGGTCCAGTTTTTATATTTGTCCATGACTGACTGTGTGAATTCAGACAACTGACTGTGCAGCATTGCTAGACTTCCACACTTACATGTCACCCCTGCCTCCCACAGGCGTTGAGCTAAGCTTTCCGGGCTATCAGGCTGGATTTGCTGAGCGGCCGCCAGCAGCAATGGCATCAGCAACGCAACACGGCTCAGCCAGGCCATTTGAAGAGCGAAACCGGTAGCAGCAAAAGCTAAGCCTTGAAGTTTGTCATTTGCTGTGCGCTGTGGGGTTAGGTTCCAACTCGTTCTTGGAGAATATATGGGTTGAACGGTTCAAGTGCAAAAACTTTCTCAACGACCGCAAATGCCTGCTTGAAACTTTCTCGTCTTTCGTTTATAAGACAAATCGTCCTGGTATGTCCTGGTATCATAAGAGGGCACCTGATCTTGTCAAATCCAAAGTACTGTGTGTTTTTCCAATTGGAACTACCTTACTATCATGCTATGCCCTGTATGTAACGGGCCAATTAACATCTGCAGAAGGATTTTTCAAGGTCATGCACGTTGTTACTTGTATGGTCTGTTTCCCAAACAACAGGCTGCATCATGTGTGTCTGCAATGTACAGTGCTCAAAGTTCTTTCCAGCTTAGTGGCCCATGAAGCAGCAAACTTGGAGGTCATTCACCTGTCGGCGATGATGATGTTCAAAATTCCCTCAATGCGAATCAAAGGGTACGTTGCTTGCGGTCATGTTCAGGTGAGACAGCACTCCAGTGCCACCTGAGGTTGTACATAGGGACGCACCATCCATACTGTGGCTACAACGACCAAAGTGGCCGCCAGGACTTTGCCAACGGGGATCAAAAGGTCCTGAGTATGCTCGACGTGGCCAAGGATTTTTGGCAGGTATTCTGCATGTCGCCATCTGTTGGAATACATGTGCAGTAGCTAACAAATGAACATAAAATGCATGTTTGAAAGGATCTGGATTCATCATACTACCACTTGACCTTTAGCTTTCCAAGGGACCACGCTTTGCATGGAAACAGCGTCCACAAATATGGCTAATATCACCTTTTTACAGTTTGATGCCAAGGAACACCGGTGGCAGTGCTAGATGCAACGGCCTGCACTGCACTGTTGACTTCCGGCAAGACATGCCAAGAACACGCTATGGCCACGCCTGGATGATGGCCACGGTCACCAACTTCAGCATCACTTCCATCCACGAATCCCGGGAAGTGGACTCAGCAGCGTCACCGAGATGAAAAATAACGACGGTAAGGATTGCGGACCACCACCACCACCACCAGCACCACCACCAACTACAACCACAACCACANAACAAGCACAAGCACAAGTACAAGAACAAGAAGAACAAGAACAAGAACAAGCACAAGCACAAGCACAAGCACAAGAACAAGAACAAGAATAACAACAACAAGAACAAGAACAAGAACAAGAACAAGCACAAGCACAAGTACAAGCACAAGTACAAGAACAAGCACAAGCACAAGCACAAGAACAAGAACAAGAACAACAACAACAACAACAACAAAAAGAAGAACAAGAACAAGAACAACAACAACAACAACAACAACAACAACAACAACAACAACAAAGAATGGTGTTCATTGGATTTAGGTCACATTGATTTCATTCGGTTTGGTGCGCGAAGGGGTTTATCTGTAATATTCGATTCACCTGTAAACCTTCTGAGGGCAGAGTCATCAGGAGCTTAAAGAGAGCTTTTTGAGACTCGGAATACAACATGTTCATGGCAAACAGCGGCTAAGCTGCATATTTTAAGAGCATATCTTTCGCGCCAAGCAGGAATCCTTGGTTTCTTGGCTGATGTTGACAGTCATGAATCATGACACCTCACAGGAACACTCACTTCAGTGGATTCAAATGTGGTGACACATGCAGATTCTAAATCACTTCGTCAATCCATGTCGAAAACTATCTATGGCCAATGAATCCGGCTATTGTCATCTGTGGCATAGTTCAAGCTACATGCCAGCAATTTCAATGTCTCCAAAGCAAAAATGCTCGGAAGGAAGGTGGACCGAGTCGACTGTTTCTTGATTTCTGAAAAATGTCATACTTCGAAGTATTTCCCATCTGTTCACTAACCAACTTTCCTTGACTCACAGCAAAGGCTCGATCATCTTCAGCCGCCTTTTCCAAGATGTGACCTGTGCGCATTTCTGTCATCTCATGTCTTCAAATCCTGCAAAACTACCCCTTTTGTGAAATCCTACCATAGGAGCGGATCAGATTTTGAATCTCGACTTTGATCTTAAATTGGCCATTTGAGAACCCCCATGACTATAACCGAGCGACGTTCCAACAACATCTCGGTGATGGCATTGTGGCGTAACTTCTCCGATTCCATCTCGAACTGTGCAGTCGCCGCATCAGCCTCAGGTTGCGGACAAACGCAGCCACTGGCCACTACCCAACGTGGAAAATGTCGGCATCATGTGGGTTCAACGTTTTCCGAAAACAACCTCAAAGGCACCTGGGGATCTCTTCCCAGATCTGACGAGAGACATCCAATTCCAAGGTTTCTCCATTTGGTGCGTCTAGAAAGGTCACTGTCCTTACGATCTTCCGTCTTCCGTCGGACCGAGGTCACGTGATCTGACAGCCGAAACAAACACCACATGCAACGACATCTCTGGTTGCAACATCTATCGACATGAACAGAAAGCCTGGAAGGTCTGTAGGCACCGTTGAGAGGTAGTTGATCCGGTATATATCATCGTGATTCACATGGGTTTTGTATGGTTTTTTGAACATCCCAAGTGGTGCATGAATTCGTCCAAGGTGCCCCTTTCCGTCTCGGAGCTGTACTTTCACGCTGCCATGCTGCAACATGGAAACGTAGGCCACCAAGCCGGCCACCAAGCGGAGCTGCAACGTGTGATCCTCCAATGGAAGATCACATTCCCAAGGTTAGCAGTTTCAATTCAAGAAGCCTTTGATTTAGGCAAAAAGGCATGAATCCGGCATGGAAGTTGCAAGAAAAACAGTTCACATCAATTTTTGTTGACAACTCTTATGTGACTTTGAAGAGTCACCCAGCTTAATGGCCAATTCTAGATAAAATTTGTGAACCCACAAGTCTCTGAGTTTTTCCGATCACTGTATCTCTAATCATCACCTAGCTGTGATCAATGACAAATCCGTTTTTGTCCCTGCCTGGTGGCTCACGGCCAAATGCTCGCTCTTTGATCCACGGGTGAGTTCCAATGGCATTCGGCTATACCGCAGCGCCAAATGCTGCCGCGCATAGAGATAGATCAAGAAGCAAGGAATCCTCCACTGCGAAACAAAAATGCTAAAATAAGATGGAAACCACGAACCCGAATGTTCACACGTCTAAGTAAGATGGACCAGCTACAATGAAAGCACTGTGCGTTTGTGTCTATTTATTCTGCAGTTTTTTTTCGTTGTTCGAAATAGTCGAAGGTTGTAGACAAGGCAGGATGACCTGGCAATAGATATGCAAAAGTGGCGTAAAAGGTCATACTTAAATAACTGTGCATTTGTCGGCATTTCTTGTCTGTGTTGCGACCAACACTTCTCTATAACACTCCTCTCCAACACTTCTCTACAACACTTCTCCACAACACTTCTCTACAACATTTCTCCCCAACACTTCTCTACGACGCTTCTCCCCAACACTTTTCTCCAGCACTTCTCTACAACAATTTTCTGCAACACTTCTCTACAACACTCTTCTCCAAAACTCTTCTCCAACAGCCTTCCCCCAAGACTCTTCTCCAACACTTCTCCACAACACCTCTCTACAACACACTTCTACAACACTCTCCTCCAACACTTCTCTTCAAAACTTATCTACAACATTCTTCTCCAACAATTCTCTACAACACTTCTCTACAAGACTTCTCCACAACACTCCTTCACAACACTTCTCTACAACACTTCCCAACAACACTTCCCACAAGACTTCTCGACAACACTCCTTCACAACACTTCTCCACAACACTCCTTCACAACACTTCTCTCCAACACTTCTCCACAACACTTCTCTACACCACTTCACCACAACACTTCTCGACAACACTCCTTCACAACCCTTCTCTACAACACTCCTTCACAACAAGTCTCTACAATACTTCACCACAACACTTCTTCACAACACCTCTCCACAACACTCCTTCCCAACACTTGTCTACAACACTTAGCCACTTCTCCACAACACTCCTTCACAACACTCCTTCAGAACACTTCTACAACACTTCCCCACACACACACTTCCCAACAACACTCCTTCCCACCACTTCTCTTCAACACGTCGCAACAAGACTTCTCCACAACATTTTTTCACAACACTTCTCCACAACACTTCTTCACAACACGTCGCCGCAACACTTCCCCACAACACGTCTCTACACCACTTCACCACTCCTTCACAACACTTCTCCAAAACTCCTTCACAACACTCCTTCACAACAGGTTCCTGCAACACTCCCCCACAACAATTCTCTACAACACTTACCCACAACACGTCTCTACAACCAAACCACTCCGTACTACAAAGTACAAACACCTCCACAAGAACACAACCGCAAAAACGCCACCACAAAAACACAAAAACACCACCGCACCACGACAAAAACACCACCACACCACTACAAAAACACCACCACAAAAACACAAAAACACCACCACAAAAACACCGACAACAAAACCCCACCACAAAAACACCACCACACCACCACAAAAACACCACCACACAAACACCACCGCGAAAACTCCACCGCGAAAACACCACCACACCACCACAAAAACACCACCACACCACCACAA
>DF242812.1:0-21612 GCA_000507305.1 Breviolum minutum Mf 1.05b.01 | reverse complement strand
TTCCAAAATGATCGTTTCGCGCGAGGCGTCCTCGAAATTTCAGAAAAGAAGGCTCCAAAACGAGCGTTTCGCGCGAAGCGAAAATTTCACAGAAAAAGCTTCCAAAACGAGCGTTTCGTGCCAAGCTTCCTACAATGTTCGCAGAAGAAGGTTCCAAAATGATCGTTTCGCGCGAGGCTTCCTACAATTTTGAGAGAAGAAGCTTCCAAAATGATCGTTTCGCGCGAGGCGTCTTGAAAATTTCACAGAAAAAGCTTCCAAAACGAGCGTTTCGTGCCAAGCTTCCTACAATGTTCGCAGAAGAAGGTTCCAAAATGATCGTTTCGCGCGAGGCTTCCTACAATTTTGAGAGAAGAAGCTTCCAAAATGATCGTTTCGCGCGAGGCGTCTTGAAAATTTCACAGAAAAAGCTTCCAAAACGAGCGTTTCGTGCCAAGCTTCCTACAATGTTCACAGAAGAAGGTTCCAAAATGATTGTTTCGTGCAAGGCATCTTACAATTTTGACAGAAGAAGCTTTCAAAATGATCGTTTCGTGCGATGCTCCCCCAAAACTGTGGTGAAATGCGAATTCTGGAGCTCGCCGGCGAACCCTCTCGTCACTTCGTCCAAAACTGTGGTGAAATGCGAATTTTTTACGTTGCTGCGCAACCATTTCATCAATTCGTGCTCGTCAGACGCCCAAAACTGTGGTGAAATGCGAATTTTGCACACGTCCCTCGCAACCCTCTCGTCGCTTCGTGCTCGGCGGACGTCCAAAACTGTGGTGAAATGCAAATTTGCCGCGGGCTCGCGCAACCCTTTCGTCGTTTCGTGCACATCGGATGTCCAAAACTGAGGTGAAATGCAAATTTTGAAGTGGCCGGCGCAACCATCTCGTCACTGGTCAGACGTCCGAAACTGTGGTAAAATGGTAATTTTTGTATGCCGCGGGTTGCCGCGGACGTCGTGCGGTGGACTCATACATTTTTGCGCATGTCGCTGTAGCGAAACGCGCATTTTGAAATTTGGATGGCACGCCGCTGTAGCGAGACGCACATTTTGATTTTGCTGGATGAACCCTCTCGTAGGATTCGGTGGCTCGATTGCACGAAACTGTGGCGAAATGCAAATTTTGAGCTCTTGGAATTGCTCCGCACATTGGCCTGGGGTTGTGAGCGATTGTGTTTTGGAAGCTTTGTTCTCTGAAAATTTGAGGCCGCCTCGCGCGAAACGCTCGTTTTGGAACCTTCTTTTTGTGAAATTTCGAGGACGCCTCGCGCGAAACGATCATTTTGCAACCTTTTCCTGTGAAAATTGTACGAAGCTTCGCACGAAAGGCTCGTTTTGGAACCTTCTTTTGTGAAATTTCCGCGTCCAACGAGCACGAAGTGACGACAGGGTTGTCTCCCGAAGAAGGCTTCCTCCACAGCCATTCTCAGCAGCCACTCTCAGCAGCTCTTCTCAGCAGCCACTCTCAGCAGCTCTTTTCAGCAGCTCTTCTCTGCAGCCATTCTCAGCAGCTCTTCTCAGCGGCTCTTCTCAGCAGCCATTATCAGCAGATCTTTTCAGCAGCCAGTCTCAGCAGCCACTTTCAGCAGCCACTCTCAGCAGCCATTCTCAGCTATCATCTTGCTGTGCTCAGGGGTTGGTGGTCAGCACCACAAAAAACACCAGCACAAAAACACAAGCACAAAAACACCACCACAAAAACACCACCACAAAAACACCACCACAAAAAAAATCACCACAAAAAACACCGCCACAAAAAAACACCACCACAAAAAACACCACCACAAAAACACCAACAGAAAAAACACCACCACAAAAACACCACAAAAACGCCACCACAAAAACAGCACAAAAACACAAGCACAAAAACACCACAAAAACACCAGCACAAAAACACCACCACAAGAACACCCAGAAAAACACCACCACAAGAACACCTAGAAAAACACCATCACAAGAACACCACCACAAAAAACACCACCACAAAAAACACCAACAAGAAAAACACCAACAAGAAAAACACCACCACAAAAACACCACTACACCACCACAAAACACCACTACACCACCACAAAAACACCACAACAAAACACAACGGCACCACCAAAAAAAACACACAAAAAACACCACCACAAACACACACCATCACAAAAAAACAGCACCGCAAAAACACCACCACAAAAAAACACCACCACAAGAAAACCACCACACCACCACAAAAACATCACCGCAAAAACATCACCACACCGCCACACCACCACAAAAACACCACCCCAGTACTACTCTGTACTACAAAGTACTACTCCAGTACTACTCTGTACTACAAAGTACCACTCCAGTACTTCTCTGTACTACCTACAGAGTACTGCTCCAGTACTACTCTGTGCTACCAAATACTACTCTGTACTACAAAACACTATTCCAGTACTACTCTGTACTACTCTGTAGTACAAAGTACTACTCCAGTACTACCCCGTACTACAAGTACTACTCCAGTACTACTCTGTACTACAAAGTACTACTCCAGTAGTACTCTGTGCTACAAAGTATACTTTGTACTACAAAGTACTACTCTGTACTACAAAGTACTATTATTCCAGTACTACAAAGTATACTTTGTACTTCTCTGTACTACAAAGTATTACTCCAGTACTACTCCGTCCTAGAAGTACTCCTCCAGTATTACTCTGTACTACAAAGTGCTACTCCACTACTACTCCATACAGAAAAAGCTTCCAAAATGATCGTTTCCTGCGAGGCCTCCAAATTTCACAGAAAACGCTTCCAAAACGAGCGTTTCGTGCGAAGTGTCCTACAATTTTCACAGAAGAAGGTTCCAGAATTATCTTTTCGTGCGAAGCTTCCTGGAATTTTCACAAAAGAAGGTTCCAAAACGAGCCTTTCGTGCGAAGTTTCCTACAATTTTCACAGAAAAAGCTTCCAAAATGATCGTTTCGCGCGAGGCGTCCTCGAAAATTTCAGAAAAGAAGGCTCCAAAAACGAGCGTTTCGCGCGAAGNCAAAACACAACGACACCACCTTAAAAAACACCACAAAAACACCACCACAAAAAAACACCACCACAACTACTTTGTACTACTCTGTACTACAAAGTACTATTATTCCAGTACTACAAAGTATACTTTGTACTACTCTGTACTACAAAGTATTACTCCAGTACTACTCTGTCCTAGAAGTACTCCTCCAGTATTACTCTGTACTACAAAGTGCTACTCCACTACTACTCCATACAGAAAAAGCTTCCAAAATGATCGTTTCGTGCGAGGCCTCCAAATTTCACAGAAAACACTTCCAAAACGAGCGTTTCGTGCTACAATTTTCACAGAAGATGGTTCCAAAATGATCGTTTCGTGCGAAGCTTCCTGGAATTTTCACAAAAGAAGGTTCCAAAACGAGCCTTTCGTGCGAAGTTTCCTACAATTTTCACAGAAAAAGCTTCCAAAATGATCGTTTCGCGCGAGGCGTCCTCGAAATTTCAGAAAAGAAGGCTCCAAAACGAGCGTTTCGCGCGAAGCGAAAATTTCACAGAAAAAGCTTCCAAAACGAGCGTTTCGTGCCAAGCTTCCTACAATGTTCGCAAAGAAGGTTCCAAAATGATCGTTTCGCGCGAGGCTTCCTACAATTTTGAGAGAAGAAGCTTCCAAAATGATCGTTTCGTGCGAGGCTTCCTGGAATTTACACAAAAGAAGGTTCCAAAACCAGCCTTTCGTGCGAAGTTTCCGACAATTTTCACAGGAGAAGGTTCCTAAATGATCGTTTCGCGCGAGGCGTCCTCGAAATTTCACAAAAAGAAGGTTCCAAAACGAGCGTTTCGCGTCGAGGCTTCCTCAAATTTTCACNGAGCGTTTCGCGCGAGGCTTCCTCAAATTTTCACAGAAAAAGCTTCCAAAACGAGCGTAAGCTTTCTACAATTTTCACAGAAGAACGTTCCAAAATGATCGTTTCGTGCGAAGCCTCCTGGAATTTTCACAAAAGAAGCTTCCAAAATGATCGTTTCGCGCGAGGCTTCCTCAAAACGAGCGTTTCGCGCGAGGCTTCCTCAAATTTTCACAGAACAATGCTTCCAAAACACAGTTCACAACCCTAGGCCAATGAGCAATTCCAAGAGCTCAAAATTTGCATTTCGCCACAGTTTCGTGCAATCGAGCCACCGAATCCTACGAGAGGGTTCATCCAGCAAAATCAAAATGTGCGTCTCGCTACAGCAGCGTGCCATCCAAAATTTCAAAATGTGCATTTCGCTACAGCAAAGTGCACAAAAATGTATGAGTCCACCGCACGACGTCCGCGGCAACCCGCGGCATACAAAAATTACCATTTTACCACAGTTTCGGACGTCTGGCCAGCACGAAGTGACGAGATGGTTGCGCTGGCCACTTCAAAATTTGCATTTCACCTCAGTTTTGGACATGCGATGTGCACGAAACGACCAAAGGGTTGCGCGAGCGCGCGGCAAATTTGCATTTCACCACAGTTTTGGAGGTCCGCCGAGCACGAAGCGACGAGGGGGTAAAATTCGCATTTCACCACAGTTTTGGGCGTCGGACGAGCACGAAGTGACGAAAGGGTTGTTTCACGAAGAAGTCTTGATCCACAGCCATTCTCAGCAGCCACTCTCAGCAGCTCTTTTCAGCAGCCACTCTCAGCAGCTCTTTTCAGCACCGCTTCTCTGCAGCCATTTTCAGCTTCTTCTCAGCAGCCATTCTCAGCAGCCACTCTCAGCAGCTCTTCTCAGCAGCCATTATCAGCAGATCTTCTCAGCAGCCAGTTTCAGCAGCCACTTGCAGCAGCCACTCTCAGCAGCCATTCTCAGCTATCATCTTGCTGTGGTCAGGGGTTGGCGGTCAGCTATTATCTCATCATGTTGCTGTGGTCAGGGGTTGGTGGTCAGCTATTATTGGATCATCATCTTACTGTGGTCAGCTGATACACGTTCTCTAGAAAGACCCTTTCGCGGAGCTTTCGGCAAAAACACCACCACAAAAACACCACCACAAAAGCACCACCACACCACCACAGAAACACCACCACACGACCACAAAAACACCACCGCAAAAACGCCACCACACCACCACAAAAACCCATTCTACTCCATTACTACTCCGTACTACAAAGTACTACTCCAGTACTACCCCGTAAAACAAGTACTACTCCAGTACTACTCGATCTGTACTACAAAGTACTACTCCAGTAGTACTCTGTACTACAAAGTACTACTCTGTACTACAAAGTACTACTCTGTACTACAAAGTACTTTTCAGTACTACAAAGTACTACTCTGTACTACAAAGTACTACTGCAGTACTACTCCAGTACCACTCCAGTACTACTCCGTACTACAAGCATATTATTACAAAGTACAAAGTACTACTCCAGTACTACTCCGTACTACAAAGAAGCTTCACAAAAGCTTCCAAAACGAGATTTCGTGCGAGACTTCCTCAACTTTTCAAGGAACAAGCTTCCAAAACGAGCCTTTGCGCGAGACTTCGTCAACTTTTCAAGGAACAAGCTTCCAAAACGAGCATTTCGCGCGAGGCTTCAACTTTTCAAGGAACAAGTTTCCAAAACGAGCATTTTGTGCGAGGCTTCCACAACTTTTCAAGCAACGAAGCTTCCAAAACAAGCATTTTGTGCGAGGCTTCCTCAACTTTTCAAGCAACAAGCTTCCAAAACGAGCATTTCGTG
Source organism: Breviolum minutum Mf 1.05b.01 (assembly GCA_000507305.1). Classification (NCBI taxonomy): domain Eukaryota; class Dinophyceae; order Suessiales; family Symbiodiniaceae; genus Breviolum; species Breviolum minutum. Next base: position 15,915 of record DF242812.1, on the reverse strand, counting down.
CGAGGCTTCCTCAACTTTCCAAAGTCTTGTGCCTGCCACACAGAACGCGAAAGTGACCTCTCGCCTTGAAAGTTTGAAGTGTCAAAACGAGCATTTCGTGCGAGACTTCCTTCAAATTCCACACTTTCAACTTGAAAATCGACGATTTCGTGCGAGTTTTTCTTATAAACCCATTTTTACAGAGCTCAAAAAGTATGACTTTTGCGAAGCTTCCGCCACTTTTCGAAGCACTCACCAAATGCTGCGCCTGCCACGATATTTGAAGTAATGTCACGTTTGCGCGTCCCTGCCATTGCGATTCGTGGAAGCAGCGCCTTCGCCACGTCACAAAACATTGCGCCTGCCACGACATCGCGAAAGGCCACATCACAAAGTGCTGCGCCTGCTACGAAAAAAGGACGCGCTTGCATTGGCATGCTTCCAAAGTATTGCGCCTGTCACGCAAAACGCGAAAATGACCTCACATTTTGTGACTTGGGAGCGCCAAAACGAGCATTTCGTGCGAGACTTCCTCCACTTTTCACACTTTGAACGACAGGATTGTGTCGCAGTGCGTGTGTACCGCCCAATAGAGAGAAATTAACGACGCACCCACGACGACACCACGATTCGACGAGCAAAGCGACGCGAACACAGGTCCAACCCCAGACCCCAACTATAAACGGGAACCCTTCGCTACGCATTCGGGAAAAATGATACTTGGAAGGCTGAACCCAAGTTAATCTGAGTAACAATTGCAGAGACATCTTTCGCAATGTAGATGCAAAAATTTTGTGCCAAGAAACAGGATGCCATAGAACACTGCACATGGCCAAAACACGCGAGCAACCTCTTTCGATACCTCGCAACAACGTTAACGTTGTGACTCACATCCAGAAGTTGACATGGAAAAAAAATGGATTGGACAACAACGCCTGCATCACTGATAAAGTGCTAACTCTATTCATGTGAATTTGCGTTAACAACTGCAATGCAAACGTTGTGTCTGGGGTCTCCGGCCATCCTTTCGGGATCGCAAGGGACGTCGGGTAAGTACCGAAGGAAGGGCATGTCACTTTGCAAGTGCCAACCACCTGCCGTTTCGCGAGCAAAGGCACAGGTGTGGAAACGCGTCAAATGCACCCAAACAATGGATGGCATGGAGAGCATCAGATCAAATGAAATAAATTGAAACAAATCAGATGAAGCAAACTGCAAGACAGAAAATATGACGCTGTGCACCTGCATCGACTTGTTGGCAACTGATCAAGTTGGCACATTTAGAGGCACCGCCCACGAAGAAGATGGCCAAAATCTTCAGAGCAGCATTGACTCCTGGGAGTTGAAGAGCTATGTCTATCGGGGTGAATTTGATACCTCCTCAAAATTCTAATCCAGTACGTCCATGACACAAACGATGCTATCCATCATCGAAAAACCGCACATGTCACCGGATTGATGTCATTCCTGCGCCACGTCGGCCGACTTCAATACCCACGCAGCAAATCAGCAGAACCAACGGCACCGATGGTGTAATGAACGCCAGGATCAATCGCACCTGCACTTGCCCAAATGGTGTCACAGTATTGTGGCCGTTGACCTTCCCTAGCACGTGGTGAATGGCAAAAAACGCTTGTAAATGGTCAAAAACTATCGAAGTTGATATGTTTCCGAACCTGAAAACGAATGAATTAGTATGGCAAGCAGGATTGTCTGTTATGGGACATGTGCGGCACCCGCCAGTCTTAGTGCCGTGGGGCGCCTGCTTCGCATGCTTCCCATCGTCCAAGCACTGCAAGGAGAGGAGTTCCCTGATATTCCCCACCGTCAACTGCAAATACTGCATGTAAGGCAACTCCCAAAAGCTTCCCGCTACCTTCACACAAAACAAACAGGTGACCAATGGCTAGGGTGGTTAGGAAGATACTTGGATGTTGGTATTGCCACCCAAGAATTTGACATAGCAATGAAACATCTACCATTTGTAGATGTTTTGCCATTGGAAAACGGGAAGTTCCAGCCCGATATCTTGTTCATACCATTCATTTTGAGCATGGGTATCATGTTTCTTTTTAGCGCTGAAAGGCTTCACATCACCGAGGACTTCCATCCCGGCCTCGCTATCACCTCTACTGGCCAGCGCCGAGAGCACACTCCACAGCTGACACGTCTGTAGCAAGATGGGAGCCTGACACGTGCAGGCTTCAACCTCAAATTACTGCAGACTAGAGATCGATTACTGTATTTTCCAAGTTTCAAGCCTGCAATAATAGCAATCATACAATCTTCCATATTAAGCCTAAGAATGTGTGGCAGCAAGTATTTGCCATACATAGTTGTACTATAATATGCAGATTTTGTAGCCACTGTCTCAACAAAACTGCCTTGTTGTGGCATCCAAACCAGCTGGTAGCAACATGTAGCAGCCAAAGCAGAACTGGACTGAAAAAGAAGTGAGACATCAACAAGTTACAAGTCTCAAGTATCAAACAACCGAAAGTGGCTGTTTCACCATCTGCATTCTGTCAATGAATGCTCTTCCCGCATAAATACAGTGTCCAAGGTATCAAGCGTGCCGGCGCGCCTGATGCTTGACCAACTGTTGCTGCCAATCTCCAAGGGCACCTGGTGCGAAGATAAGGCGCAAAGCCATCTTCATCCATCCTTCCAAACGACGAAACGGACTCCACGAGTAGATGAAGTAGGCAATGGCCACGCATGCCCCAATCACTAAGGCACGCATCGCCACCTGCATTTATTCGGATGGGTTGTGGCAGAAACCGGTATGCAGTTGTGAGGGCCGAATCAGAACTTGGATATGATGGCAGCATCTTTTCCAAAAATCCCATGCCATGCTGCTGAGGGACAGAGGCCAAAGCTTTCACCACCCATTGTGGGAGGCCTACTCCTTTGCACTGAATACAGGAGCCACTCGCCGCATAGTAGTTGTGCTTGCATTTCATACACAACGTACCATAGTAACCTGAGGGTGTCATGTGCCAACTCAAACGTTGCTGCATGCCGGAGTTCTTTTCGATTCCACATCATTCACGACTTTTGGACCCGAACACACAACGCACAAAAGTACGATCGGCAATCTGTTTGAACTTGGGAACCTTGACCACAATGCGATCTAGTGATATTTCCACCCTGACAGCGTTCCAATGGCGCAAAGCATTCCAAACATTCACTGTTGAAAATGGCGCTCCCTTCGGGGCAATTGCAGACCTTGTCCTCGTTCCAGCGTTGCAACGATGGTCCAAACAAAATCTGGCACTCTTTGTTCGACATTCGGAAAACTGCTCATGTGTTCCGGTCTAGACTATTAACATTGCAAAACTTGACAATTCAGACTTTGTCAAACATGTGTGAGCAGCTAAATCATCATGGACAAGTATCACTCAATGCCTCGCCCTTTTGGTGCTTTCGAAATGTCTTTTTGCACTTGCAATCGAATTCGGACTTCGAAGCTCGATGACCATTGGTAGTTGTATTCCATTCGCACGAGGTACATGCTGCAGGACCTAGATCTGGTTTGTAGGTATCGACAGGACATTTGCTGCACTCAGCTCCTTTTCCAGACCAACCAGGCAAACAGGCGCAGAGCTCCTCAGGAAGAAACTCGGACGGCAAGACTTGCAGCGTAGTCTTGCTTTGATCCAATTCATAGCAACTGTAGCCTTTTTGGAGGAAGAGAAACGTCCGCTCAGATTTCCTGGCGTTGGTAACACCATGGGTTTGTCCCCAGTGCAATGTGCTGGATAAGTTTTTTGGGGGCCTGGTGGTGATCAATAGTGATTGAGATTTCGCATTTCCGCGCACCGCCCTACCTTCTCCAAGAAACCAGTCCCCTTACCCACAATTTCTCTTTGACGATCCTAAGGCTTTACCATCAAATCAAAAAAGTATTCCGAAAGAGTTTTGTCATGAGGTCAAACCAAAAGTTATCATTTACTTATATTTTCATTCATTTGCTAAGACCCCATATGTGACATATACCCAAAGTCCGAAACTATTTTGAATTCTATTTTCCATTTTGGCGTACCCCTCAATTCAATTTAGGCATGGTAGGTAGATACTACAACAATGATTTGCTATGCATTGACCGCGTGGGTTGCTCACTGCGGTCCTCTGTACGACAGCATTGGTCAATAGCTTTCGTGCTTCCTGGTGTGTCTTCTCGTGCAAGGTAGTGCCCCTCAGATCGATGGAAACTTGATGCTGCAATGCTGAAGTCAATGCTCCATCCGCCAGTCGCAAGGGCTGCTTGTTGGACGATACGACCAACTTCCTTGTGGAGGGAGGAATTGCGTCCACATGGCTGAGGTCATTGCCTGACAGCTCCAAAACTTCCAAGGAGCTTGCAAGCTTGGACCGCTTGCTTACTACCATTCTGCCATTAATTCTGGAAGGTGGCAACGGGTCCAAGTTGGGTAGCCTGCCATAAAGCCCGCAATTCACGGCAATGATGCTCGCCAAGTGCCCACACCATGCCAAAGGCAACACCAAATCTTGTACTGGCGCATTGAGAGGACATCCGGACACCTGACGGGTGAAGTGAAGAAACCTTTGACCCTTGCGCAGGGAATAGAACAAAGATCAAGTTATCGATTTTCGTCACCTCTAGAAGTGTTTGTGATAATTTACCTGTCAGCACTGTGTCAAACTGATGATGTTGCTTCTTCCTTTGGCTAAGCCAAGTCTGTACCCATTACTCCTGACGAGTTTAGGCACCTCCAGGGTGGTCAATGCAGGCAGAAGCATGTCCTCGTTGCCATCTCTGAGATCCATCAACTGAATGAGGTCACTGTCGCTGGGAACGAACTCAGCGCGGCTCTCCTCAGCAGCAAGACTGTGGCGTTGGCTCTCCACAAATCAAAGCAAGGAATGCCTACCTAGCATGTGTTTGATTGAACGATATACCCTGATCTTCATTTGCTCTATTTGTCATAGGATCTCTCTGCGTTTTGGCCACTTACCATGCAGAATCATATAATGACACCTCTGTTCAACCCAAGCGCTGTTACATTGTGAGCAGCCTCTAATGAATGAGAAATACATGCGTTTGACTTTGCCTGGCTTGGTTCCCGGGTTCTTTTGTGATTGAAGAATCACGTTCATGTTCATGAGATAGTTGTCTCATAGCTCAGTGTCTCAAAGCAACGATGGTTCACGAAGTCCTCGTGCTTGTCACTTTCACACCTTTTTCACCAAGTTGGGGAATGTCGTAGCTCTGGTAGGCTAAAGGGCCCTGATGTTTGAGAACCCAAACGTTACGAGAATTACATGGATATGAAATCACCAAGTGTGTGGAGACACCAATTCAGCATGAGTGTCAACTGAAATGCACACTGGTGGAAAGAGTGAAAAATTCCAAAACGCAAGTAGCCCGGCTCTCATACAGCTCCACGATGTTGTTTCATTCAGCTCTTCAGTTCGAAATTGTTGACACCATAAGCACCATGTGCCTTCTCGCCCATTGGTGTGAATCGGGGCTGTACATTCTTGAAGGTGTATGTCACTGGTGTTTGCGTGACTTTGTCTCGCACCTTCTGGTTGGTGTACTGCTTGTGCCAGTATGTTGTCATTTCGAAGTACTCAGGAGTTCCGAAAGTTTGGCTTTCCGGACTCACTCGTGGAACTCGATCACCCTTCGCCCTCTCGGATTCCAGTTTGCCGCGTGTACTCATCCATCTCGGGCCGTGGCCAAGCGACTTCTCTAGGTTTCTTTTCCATCATGGTTTTCGCATTGGTAGAATCGGTGGAACTTGCTGCTCCAGTTCCCTTCTCGCTCATATGCACTTTCACCGCCTTGTTCTCAGACGTCTTCACCTCGTTCTCCTCAGTGAAGTAGTCGCCAGCGACATGGCTCGGCCGGGCGTTGACATTCTCAGGGGCTTCGTCATTCTTTAAGACATCCTTCAACTTTACGATCAAGACATTCGCAGTATTCTTGACAAACTCGACAATGCCATAACCCGCAAACACCACGATGACCGCAATCGTGAAGATCATTTTGATGTCATTGAAAAACGTCTCCTCATGAGATGTGCTCGCAGCCTCAGCCGTGTGGGGATCTCGGCCAAACTCAAAGTAGTAGCCACTGCTCCCATAGCCACCTTCTTCCATTGGTCGCTGTTGCCATTCTTTCGATGGAAGTCCAAGTAGAAATGCCGACGACTGCAGTACTTGTGCCTCGCCTCCTTGTTGTCAATCTCACGGAAGCAACCAGCCAAAGCACACTTGTTGTCCTTGTTGTCGACATCCTCTGAGACTTCGAAGATCTGTCCTTCATAGATCTCCAATTTGACGCCGCTTACATTTCCTCTTTCTCCATTTCCTTCTCCTCTTTCTTGACTTTCTTCGCTGCCGTGTAGTTGGGGTCGAAGGTCGATCGATAATGCCTCTTATCAACAAGTAGTTCATTTGATCTCTGGCTTAAGTCAAGCCATCTGCCAATTGCTGACTCGAATTGAGCTACCTCAGCTTTCCACCCATCGCTTGAAGCCTGTCTCTCATGATAGCCACTTCGATGGCTGTCCTCTTCTCCGAAAGCTTCAGACCAGGTGCCAAGCTGAGCACTGCGTCGAACAAAGCCTTCGCATCCACCAAAACCCGCGAAGTGCCGACCTTCTTGGTTTCTTCCTCCTCGATAGAAATTCCAGGCCACAACATTGCTGCCCAAAACACCTTTCTCCATTCCAGTGCATCAATGGCCTGCGTTGCTGCCTGGGATTCTGCCGAGAGAGAGAGCTTCGACAAACCCTTTGTAGTTTCTTTGAGCACCAATCCACCACGGTCAACTTCATAGCATAGCCGGCTTCAATCTCTTCGTGTCCTCCGACGAAAAGTAGATAGCCGCCTTGGCTAGTTGAATCAGGGCGTACGGCCCAAGCTGCATCCGTGTAGACTCCGAACCTCACATTCTCCAGAGTCCCATGGCTGTTGATGTGCAGCTTGAATCCCTTGGTTGCCTCCTTCAGAAATCGCAGAAACTTGTTCGCATCGTTGATATCCTTGACACATGGTGACGCCATAGAAGCCTGCAACAAAGAAGTCGATGCGCTCGCTTGAGGTAGGCATTGGTTTGCTGGCCATGCGACTGCCACAATCAAAGCTCGCAGCTGCTTCTTCTCCACATCGTTGCAGGGTCATCACTCATTGTTTTGCGATGTTTCGCAATGCTGATTGGTTTGATCTTCTTGACATAGTCCTCCATGGAGATTGAGATGGTCTCGAAGTCCAAACTCTGGCTGACTTCGGCGCCACAAAACTGCATCTTTTCTCCAAAAGACCAATTGCCAAACCTGAACCTCCCGGACAAACCACAAAGTCGGTCTCGGAAGCACAGAAACTGACCATCATAGTCTCCATCCAAATCTGCAGTGTTGAAGACATTCTCGCCTCCACCAATGTAGTCGTCCACGTGTAGTCCAAAAACTCCATCGACGACTCTGATCTCATCGCCATAGTGGAAGCAGCAGAATTCCTCATCCTCTGCTGTTGCAAGTCGGGTACTCATGTACACACACCTGTTAAGTGGGTGCCTCATCATCTTGATCTCTTGCGTCATCACCTTGTCAGCTGAATCATTCCATTGACGAGGGGCAAGAACATCTCCGAAAGCTGGCTTCAGAGCTCGAAGTACTTCATCATGCTTCAGCCCCATCAGCCTCTCTAGCCTTCTCCTCATATCAGCTGATGGCTTGATGTAGATTCGAGTCTCCTCATCGATCTGATCAGCTTGCATGAATGCTGACTTCACGTCAGCACTGAAAGCCTTCCAACGCTTGTGCACCAACATGGTCATGACGAGAAATCTTCCAAGTCTCGACAAAGTTGGGGCCTCTGTCTCCAACTTCTCATTCATGACGTCCTTGCGTCGAAAGCCTTGTATGATGACTCTCGCATTTGCCACGTCACCTTGCCCCGTTTTCTTCCATCTCTGAAGAAATCTTGCCGGGACCATCTCGCCATCTCGCACTTGCTCCATTGGTGCTGCCTTCCAGGCTTGGTTGTCAATCCAAACCATCAGTGCCTTGTCTTTCGCCGCATCGAACTGCTTCTTCTCCTCTGCCGTCAACTTCTTCTCGTTAAACTCCTCAGCCAGAAGTTCTTCATCACTATCGCCTTCTTTCACCTCCACGTCGTCACTCTTCTCTTCTTGTTGTTGTTGAGGCACTGGTAGTCCATCAAGTCTTCGTAGTGCCAAATCTCCAGTTCTCCTCACATGCTCCTTCTCACGTGGACTCCTCGATCTCTCTCTGTCCTCATTGCTCTTGTACTTGTCAATCTCCTCGAAAAGCTCGTCCACTTCTTTCTCCACATCCATCGTTTCTTCTTGCTTTTCCACTGCAACCCCTGGCTCCGGAGTCTCCTCCACTTCGGCAGCCATGGGTTCAGTGTACTCGGCAGCTGCTGTTGGAGTAGATAAAGTTGAAGGTTGTTGTGATGGAAGTTGCAGTTGTGGTAAGGGTGAAGGTTGAACTTGTGATTGTTGACGACGACGTTGTTGCGGTGGTTGATCTGGTGAGTCATCAGCAGAGGGAGCGGGGGCAGAAGAAAGTAAATCAGGATCTGCTGTCTGGTTGGCCAAGTTTAGAAAACGGACTGGGCCTCGAACTGGTTGAAGTGCTTGAACCAATTGCTGTTGTAGAGGTTGTCGAACAGCTGTTTGAGGCATCGTCTCCAAACGGGTACCTCTCTCTGAGCCGCCTTCAGGTCGTTGAACTCCATCTTCGGTTCTCGGTTCCACCATGCAGACCACAGCTGGTCCACGCCATCTCGAAGGCTCCAACTTGTCATTGGAAGTTCGCCAATAGTAGACGTACTCTCCGACTTGATGTTGAACATGTTCTGGGCGAGACTTTGCAAGTAGAGCTCGCCTCACAGCTGTGCTATGGTTGGCTTCGTAGAAAGCTTTTGCCGCTTCATGTCGAATGGCTTCATCTTCTTGATGTCCAGGACGACCACTTGGCTTCAATGCATTCGGCTCATCCATAATGCCTCCATCACCAGGAGTAAAGCCAAAAAACATGGCCGCTGGTGAAGATCCATGCACCGTTCGAAGTCGATTCCTTTGAGAGCAGGCATGCAAAACAGCAACTTCAAGCTGAAGATCGGGCTTCTCACTCTTCATCTTCTCCAACTGTTGCCTCCTGACTGCATGCAACCTCTCAACCAGGCCCATTCGATGATGAGCCTCTTTTGGAACCAATGTCAGCTTGATGCGGTTGTCGTCACACCAACTCTGAAAAGCTTCAGACATGTGGGCTCCAGAGGAATCTGTTCTGATCTGTTTGGGAAAACCAGCCCAGCTCACCCATTGCCTCAAGCTCCTCATCCAAAGTCTCATTGGTCACCACCGCATTGGTTTCAAACCTCGAGTAGACATTGATGATCGCAAAGACCTTCTTCTTCACTCCATCCCATTTCAGATGAAAGATGTCCATCTCAATGATCTCGTTGAAGTGTGATGCCTGACTCACAGACGCCGGTTTGTCCAACTCCTTGTTCTTCATGGCAGCACAGACATCGCACCTGTAGTCCTTCGCACACGCCACTATAGTTATATCGCCTCATCCATCTTGGCTTGACGTAGCGATCGAACCAACTTGACATTGTTGGGATGTCCAAGTTGACGATGTAACTTCGCCACCACTTGGTTCGCCACTCTCTTGTTCGTCTTTGCTACTTGAATCTCCTGCTCATCCGTCATCTCCAAATCTCCTTCTTGAACTTCTTCGGCAACCAGGATGTTCATAGTTTCTCTCCTGATCCAGTTCTGCTCCATCTCCTTGTAGATTCCACGAGCCGCTCTTCTCACAAAGCCGATTTCGTAGTTCTGCATCTTCTTCGCAGCATCCGACTTTCCAACCATCATAACGTGCTCTCCAGTAGGGCATCGGCAGGGCAAGTCCATCTCCTTCGCGAGGTGTCTCGATGTTGTCCTGATCCTTTTGCTCTTCTTCACCTTGCCGACGACTCTTCCATCAGTCTTCCTCCTGTAGGCCAGTCCTGTTCGATCACACTTCGCATTATAGCATCCATCCATGCTCTGCCAAGTCTCTGTCGACCACGAGGCTGCTCTGTCGGGATGCTCCAAAGCCTGTCGATCTCCTCTTCTTCTCCAACTTCGAATCCTCTTCTCACCAACTCTAGATGAGATGCTTCAGCCTCTTCTCTTCTCTTCCTCAAGTTCTCTTTGCCCTCATCGGTGATGCTGTTCAGGCCTTGCATTGGACTCCACTCAGTGCAGGGCGGTGCATACCACACGAAGTTCGGCCTTCTCTCCGAAAGCTTCTCGAACATGCCTCTGGCTGAAGTCCCAGTCTGGCAGACTGAAGTTTGCCACAGTCACATCAGGGTACTCCTTGATCATGAAGTTCGAAAGATTTCCACCATCCACGTAGACCTCCCAGAACTCCAATCCTCTAGCTTCCATGGCCTTGTTGCTGACCATGTTGACCACGTACTTCACGTCCTCAATCTCCACTTCATCTACGTTTCCTCCTTGTAGTTCTCCAGCATTGGGTTCCAAGACTGGCTCCACCTTCCAGACATCTTGGTTGTTTTCCTTCACAGCCAAGACCTCATCCGCAGTAACGTTCACATAGTTCACCATCTCCACATCGGGTTCAAAGTCGAAGATGTCCAGGATGTAGTGTCCTTTTCTTCCTCTCTTCGGCTGAAACCACTCCGAGTCCAAGACTTTCATCTTTCCTTCTCCGAAGTCTTGCTTCACCTTCATGTCATCCAACGTAGTTCGCGAAATCAGGAAAGGAGTGTTGCCGGCAATAGAAGCAGTCATACGGTATGGTTCCCCCTTGATGCCAGCATTGAACTCAATCTCATAGTGGGAACGCGACACTCCTCCCTCCAAAACGGAAATCTCGAACCACGCTCCTTGTTTCAGCCTTCACATCTCTTCCATGTATATGAAGTTCGTCAAGCCACTTCTTCCAAACGTCTTCACCCACGATTGTCCTCGAAGCTCCTGAGTGAATGATGGCCTGACCGGTGATGCTTTCCTGACCGAAACACTCCTCCAGCTTGTAGTTCCCCTCCGTCACCGTCTCTTCGGTCACCATTGCCACTTGTTCTTCAGGAACCTCTTTCACTCCACTGCTCTGCATCCTGTATCTTTTGAACCTCGGTCCATGTTGAGCTGTGGACCCTGACAACGTAGATCGGAACTCAGAGCCAGAAGATGTAGAAGACGTTGAAGCCGTAGTTGACGCAGCTCCTCCAGGTCGTCTCAGTCCTGACATCGGCCTCCTGTTCTGAAAGCTCCTCGTGTAGGACTTCGACTTTCCTTTTCCTTTGCTCTTTCCTCCTTCTGACTTTCCTTTTCCTTTTCCTTTACCATCTCCCTTTCTGCCATAGCCTTGTTGACCAACTTCCGGACCCAATGCAACAATCGGGTAGAAGCCTCTCGACAAAGCCAGGTCTCGCATCCTGGGGCGAGACTCCAAGTAGTTGACATAGGCCTCCTCAGTCTGGTCAACCGCACTCTCCACATCAGATGGCAAAGGCTCCTCAGCATCTTCGTAGTAGCACTCCTCGTCGTTGTAGCCATAGTCTTCGCCATCACCGACCCAATCTTCATAGCTCTCATCCTCGTAGTAGCAGTCATCCTCTGCCTGCTCTTCCTCATAGAAAGCTTCCTCTCTGCCATGACGATTGAGATCTTTTGGATTGGGTCGGTGATCTCCTCCAAACATCCTCATGAGTGCTAAGCTCACCTTGTCATAGTCCAGCTCGCCACCACGCATGCTCTTCACTTGCACGTGTGCCCACTTCGGCACCCCGGCACGTGTCAGAAGGTGCCAACCTGCGAAGAGCTTGGGAATCTCCACCTTGATCTCTTTCATGCGTTTCATCATAGTCATGTGCCTCACCAAGTAGCTCTGCATGTCCTCTCCTTTGTTCCTGGAAAACTCTTGAAAGAACTCCTCACAGCGACTTGGCACCTCCACCAGCTCCTCGTACTGGTAGAGACCATCCAGCAGCTTGGTGTAAGGGCTTATCATTGGCCTCCAACGCATCCAAGTCCAGATGTTCCGTGGCTTCCATGCTGAATCTCCTAGCAAGCTGACTGCTAAGAAAGCTCCTTCCACTGCCGTCTCTCTGCCACGCCTGTGGCACTGCTTGGAGAAAAGAACCAACCTACGCCTGTAACTCCTGTAGGTCTTCTGCGTCAGGTTCTCTCCGACTGGCGCCGTTTTCGCCAGACCACTGTCCAAACCTCGTCCTCCAGCCGTCAAAGATCCAGCCGATGGACTAGTCGGACCATTTGCTCCTTTACCTCCTTCAGGCATCTTGCTGGTAACCCTCGGTCACAAAGAGGATCACAACCTTGAGGTCAAGGAATCAAGCTCCCAGATCTTAGGAAGCTCCGCTACCAATCTCAAAGCAACGATGGTTCACGAAGTCCTCGTGCTTGTCACTTTCACACCTTTTTCACCAAGTTGGGGAATGTCGTAGCTCTGGTAGGCTAAAGGGCCCTGATGTTTGAGAACCCAAACGTTACGAGAATTACATGGATATGAAATCACCAAGTGTGTGGAGACACCAATTCAGCATGAGTGTCAACTGAAATGCACACAGTGAACACTTCTACTTTGGCACGGCTGTGGTGGGTCAACTACTTACAAGTGTGTGATATCATATCATTTAGGTGGGTTCCTGTCTCCAAATCAGCTGCCTACTTTGCTTTGTACGCGCAACGTGAAACTCACTTGCCTGTGCCGACATTTGCCTCCAATGGGCAGCACTGACTCAGCTACACACCCTCAAAACCAGTTGCAAACGCACATAACGTTGGGCATATGGAGGAGTTTCAAGTTGGTAGGAGCATGGTCCTCGCTTTGCCTGTCGCTTCACTATCTTCACTTCTTGCACAGTCGGCTTTGAAGGATTTAGCGAACAGCAGCACCGGACGAGGCCCAAGCATGTCAGAAATATCATAATTTGTGACGAGCAAATTGCTCGCATGCACAGCAAATGATAAATACATGTGGTGGTGTGGATTTGACTTCTTTCAACATGTTTGGCTTTGCTACTCCAGTGCATCTCATTTCACCCAGCACAAATCTAGAAGAGTTGCATCTCCAGCTTGAATGAAACAGGAAGTGTAGATGTCAAGAATTCACGTACCGTGACGTTCGGAAGCTCAAGTCTCGGTTAAAAGTTGTGGCTGCTGCGCTTTGATTGTTGTTAAAATCATGGCAGCAACTGCCTGTTAAATTCATAGCTAGCGAAAGAATCGATGCACTTAGAAACGTACCAGCTAGCACTTCCTTGTACAGCACGATGCAGTAATCATATGTAATCATTGCTTTGTGCCAGCAAAAAATCCATGCATGCACGTATCAATTGCAAGCCAGTGCTCCTCGGTAAACTGAGGCTCCGGCCGACAGTTTCAAGCTCCGCAAGCGTTTGCAGCATCCACGCCAGTATTCCGTGAGCCTACCTGTGACCATGGTTTTTGACAGGTCCACCACCGAGACATTCTTCCAACCGATGATACCATCAATGCTACCTGTGACCTGGGTGTCTTGGAGGTGAAGTTCTGTGAGAGCCACTGCACGTCTCAAGATGAAGATACTGCCGCTCACACGAGTGTTCGACAGGTCGAGGACCTTCAAAGCACAAGTGCTTTTTTCTGACAGCAAATCACCTAGGTCCCCAAATACCATTGTGGATGCCAGTGTCAAGTCTGTCAGCAACTCTTTGCCTCTGAACACTTTGATGTCACCAGTAACATTGGTTGAGGAGAGTTCGAGCAACTTAAGCTTGTGACAGCGTTCAAAGACTCGTACATCTCCCATGATCTTTGTTGAAAACATCCACATCAATTGGAGTTTCTCCTTGTCCTCAAAAACTTTGATGTCGCCTTCCACTCCCGTGGCCGACAGGTCCAAGGCCTGTAAGCCATGTGTGTGTTGAAAAGATGACAAAGTGCCATGTACCTGAGTGTCTCGCAAGGCCATTCTTGTCAGATGTGTGAGATCGGCAAAGACTTCGATTCCACCTAATACGTTGGTGTCTGAGAGACCAAGTATTTGCAGGCCTTTGGTGGAATTGAAGACACCGATGTCTCCTCTCAGACTGGTTGAAGATGCCGCCAACACCCGTAACTCAGGATGGTGTTCGAAGACTTTGATGTCTCCTTCGACTTGCGTGGCATGAAGCCGCAATGTATGCAAGGAAGGTGTGGAGGTGAAGACCTCGATGTCACCAACAACATGGGTTTGACTCAGACGTAATTCCTGCAGTTGTGTTGTCCTTTGAAAAGACTTGATGTTGCCTGACACACCGGTGGCCTCCAATCTCAGCAATTTCAGCTTCTGGGTGGCTTCGAAAGCTCTGATGTCACCAAATACCAAGCTGTTTTGAAGGTAAAGGTGTGTCAAATCGGTGAATGCCTGGAACACTCTAATGTTGCCACCAACAGCCGCGTTGCTCAAGTCAATTATTTTCAATGCACCTCTTTGAAGGTCTGGATCCGACAAGGATTCGACATCTCCTTTCACTCTTGTTCCTTGAAGATCCAAAATTTTCAACTTGGACAGGGAACGAAAGACTGCAATGTCTCCCTGGACCGATGTGCCCGACAAATCCACAACCAGGAGCTCTGTCAGGTCCTTCCATTCGGGCACCAAGGTTCCTGTGACAACCTGCAAGAAATGTATGAAAACGGAAAACAGGAGGCGACGAATGAGACAAACAGCCCACCCAACATGTCTCGCGGTTTGAGGCTGGTTGGAAGTAAGGAAAGGTCGTGTTTCATTGCATTTCATGTCATTTCCTTCTTTTGGCAGGTGGAGTCACAAAGTCCGTGCATGCACAAATCCGAAGCCTTGTCTCCGCGAAAATTGATTCCTTTCACCACACAATCTTCGCACTTGATGCCCGGCCAATGACAATAATCTCCTGCGCGGATTGCAAGAATTGGAGCTTTGGTATTCAATACACCTCCCAATGGTGGAGAATTGAACTGCAGAAGTATCTAATTTGGCTTCTTCGCATTAGAGAACATGCGAGCACGTTCTTTTGAGAAAAGTCAATTCAGCAATTTCCATTACCTGCCTCTGATGAACAGTTTCTCTTGTAGTGTTTACTACTGTATGAGCCAGAGAGCGGGGTCCATTTTGACTTAGCCCTCACTGTGGACTGCTGCCCTTTACTACTTCCAATTCCTATGAGCTCAACCAAATTCACGCTACTGTCAACCCGTGCTAAGGGGAGTTTTGCGGTATTGTGTTACTAAATTTTTGGATCAAACATTCTCGGCGATACTTCGGTTCAGGCAAGATTGGTCCAAAATTGTCACGAATGCTGACAAGAAATAGTTTTGACAAAAAGTTTGCGACCATGCATCTGTAATTGACAGAAAAGTTCAAAAGCAGAACAGCTAAGCAGCTAATCTGCAATGAAACACAAAAACAAAATGACAGCACATCTTGCAACTATGTGAAAACTACACCCCAAAGACCAACACTGAATGATGGACCGACACGTGCACAAGAAGGCTCCTTCATCTCCATGTTCGCTGAAAAGGCCCAGCCCTTTGAGAACCTTTCGCAAACTTCGTTGAGCTTGAGGATGTTTTTTTGGGCCTCAAGCTTCAGTCACACGAAAAACTTAGAAAATAACATGATCGTGGAATCATGGAACCTCGCAATGCATTGCAAAATTTACATGGATCCCATGGATATGGATGGACACTTCCGGCTGGCATGGGGTCCCCTTTTCCAATGAAAAAGCTACACCATAATTTTTACATATCAAATCTTGATTCTCAAAGGAAGTTTAGTTCTGAGTTATGGACTTTTAAACAACAGGGAATCAGAAAGAAAAGGAACACTAACACACCGAAAAAAGTAATAGAAAGCAAGAGTAACAGGAAGGAAGAGGAGCAAAAAGGAAAGT
>DF242811.1:10769-49462 GCA_000507305.1 Breviolum minutum Mf 1.05b.01 | reverse complement strand
TCAGATAGGCAGATGATTTCATTCAGATGTCATGGACCATGATGTGCATTCTCAGATGTTTGTTTCATGAGATGTTGATGAATGAAGTGGAGCTGCCAGGGTAGCGCATCCACAAAGAAGATGGGTTTGTTTTAGTGGAGCAGCCGGGGTAGCGCATCCACAACATGTTGCATGTCATGTCATGTCAGAAGTTGTCTTGCAGGTTTCATGTAGCAGATGTTGTGTCATGTTGTTGCATGATGAGAACAAGCAAACAACCATACCCAGATGATGACATTGAGCTTGTTCATCTTGAGAGAACTAGTTTCTCTGTGAAAGAACATGAAAGTCTGATGGGTATAACAATACCAACAACAGGTTAATAGTCTGGAACCTAGTAGCCCGTATCTTAGAGCGGTCTGGATCTTAAATGAGAAGAGCCTGGAGCTTAACTTCTTTGTCCGATCTACAAGAAGGGGTGTGAAAGTTAGGTCTAGTAGGTGTAGATCTCCTTGATGATGGAGTTAGGGAGTGCTGACCTGGTGTTTCTTTGTTTTGTTTGTTTTTGGAGAGAATAGACAGCCACTGTGTTTGCTTTGAAGAGAACCAGTTTAGGTTCTGTTTTAGACTGCGTAGCTCCGTGTTTAGAAGAGAGTTTGCTGAGTTTAGCAAAGCTTAGACTTGAGGAAGTCTGGAAGAGTTTCACTGAGCACACTAAACGTGTGGATGTTTGGCTCAAGAACGACAGTGAAAAAGGCCCGTAATTCTCTTACGTGGTTTTCACAACAACTGCTATACCACTCCAAGCCAATGAATAAAGACAACAGCGTCCAGTTCACTTGAGAAATTCGCTAGTGATTGTTTGACCAGAATGGCTACTTGAGCCAAGTGGCTTGAGTCCCAGCCTCGGAATTCTTGGGGAGTCCCGTCAAGTGTTCCTTCTTCTTCGCATAGCCCAAAACCTCTTGTCCGGTCTATTTCTCTGGAGAGGTAACTGTACGCAGTGACAAGACCAGCGAGAGCATGTGCCGCAACCCCATCTGTGGAAAGAGGCCACCAATTATGCTTCTTCAACAGGTACTGCGATGGTAAATTAAGATGGACTATTGGAGGGGAAGGCGACACTAAATATGACGCCACTGGAAACAAGGTTTGCATCACTGTCCGGGAGGGGGCGGGCATCCCAACTCACGAGGAAATTCGCCCTGTGCTGCACCGTCGCTTGTTGGCAACATGCTCTGTGGACGGACCGCTGGTTAATGGGCAAACTCCTGTCATTCTCGGGAGAGAAATCACTACTGCTGTCCATGGGATGCCACAACAATTGTCGAACGATGCGTAGTTGAAGATACTAAGGAGACTAAACAGGCACATGAGAGGTCTGACACCCTTCTCCTGCTGGCGACTTTGAGCATGCTGCACAGCGGCAACATACGCCCATATCGTGCCACATAATCCCGACAAGTCGCTTTAATGCTGAGAAGGTCCTGTGAGCTTTAGTAGTAGCCTAGGAACAATGGAATCTGTCTGCGGCAGAGGAAGCGAGGAAACCTCAGGCACCAATGGAAATGGTGTGCATCATTGTCAACGGAGGCCACGTGGTGTATGAGTGCTGAAGCACTACTGCCTGCCGGCCTCGTGGTATAGCGTCAGGGATCTTCACCATCTCCAGTAGGTAGTCAACCCGACACAACCGACGGCTCGATGTCGACACCTTGACAGATCTTGAGAGCCTTCCACATCACAGGGAACCTATGGCAGTTACCCATGTTACGGATGGCTTGTAACTCCTTCATAAACTTGCTGTTTGTGATCATAGCACTCGCGCGTGAAGAAGGGTTGTGCCTTTAGACATGCCACTACCATGTAGATTGCCTGAGAACCAGGCGGCGTCCCAGGTGACACCGGGGAAAGACAGATGCCGCTGACGTTCTATTGGGCTTCTAACCATGAGATCACTCCGAGTTTACCTGTGTCCAAGCACTGTTGCTGGTATCCACAACAGAATGTAACTTGTAGGTGAATGCGAGAGCTCTACAGGGTCGTGCCCGATCTACCCGAAGACATCGGAGCTTTCCGGGTGCAAGTTTTGCTCCCAGCTTTTTGGTGCCCTGATAGTGATTCCAACACTCTCCCCATGGTTTGGCCGGTCTGGAGATTGGATCATGAAGCTTGGATAGCATGGATGGCACCCTTCAAGATGTTTCTCCATTGACGGTGTATTGGCTAATTCAGGCCACAATACATTTAATTCCATTGCTGTGAAACTAGCTAGTCAGCTAGTGTATTGATGGCCATGATGCAGAATGGCGGTGATCAGGCCAGAGAAGTGTTGAACGAGGCCAGACTGAAGAGGCTTGACTGAAGATGGCTAAGGGATGTAGAGGAAGCACTCCTACTTTCATGAAGGGAAGAAAGTTACTTGCGATAATCATTGATAGCCACAGAAGTGCGTCTAGTACTGATCCAGTGTTCACCATTAAACATTCATATGATCTACCCTACCTTTCTCCGCTGAGAATATTCGTACCTGGATGTACGAGACGATCAAAGTCTTCCGCAACCATCCAACACGGATCGGCAAGTAGTGTCGCATTTCGGACCGACCAGAATGAGTCTCAAAGCTGCCGCAAATTTGTGTATCAAGGACGAAAACAGATCTCAGCAGACAGACATCAAGCGGCAGCCAGATGGAAGTACCACTAATTTTTGCCAGTTTTCATTCGATGATGGTAATAGAATGTATTCTGACTACATGAGATTGATATACAGGTGAGAGTCTTTCCATCACAGGGAATCGGGGCCCGAAGGAAGAACTACTAGGCGACCGTGCAGAAATCGCCTTGGAACCCTACGTGTTGCTTTATGGAGTGGATCTGTTCGGATGGGAAGCATTGTTGAGATTCTGACTGGACTTGACATTCGTTTTTGGTGTTCAACGCATCCGCGTATCCATCAGGCCTCAGGAATCGCAAGATCGGATCAAACAAGAACAAGAGAACATATTTGTATGACGACTGCCTGATCGTGCCAACAGGAGGTGTCCCAACGTCAAAGTTTCCAAACATCGCACATGAAGTTACTCCACCAAAAGACACAGATGTCGACATGACTGATGCTATGACGGTTGATGAGGCCACGGAGGAACGGGGTTCGGCGCTGCCGCCCCCAGTACCGACGTGGGTCCGAGTGCGTTCGTTGCATCCAGTGACGAGGAAGCCAAGAAAGCATGGAACCAGACTTGATCATATGTCAATTGGACAGAGGAGATGACATATGGCCGAGTGGAAGAGATGAGATGAGACGCTTTGGAGGGCGCGCAGATTTCACCACTTTTGCGAGGATTTTTGTTTTTGTTTTGCTTTGTGTTTGTTGTTTGGCTTGTTTGTCTGGCTGTGGTTTTGTTTTATTTCCTTGGTGAAATGACTCGTGCATGTAATTCCTGTTTACCCTTTTTTGCTTTCACATTCCTCAAGAGTTGACCATGCTCCGTGCTCGCTCGGCAATGCAGGAAAAACATAAAAATTACAAGCTTCCAACTCAACTTTGTCAAGTTCAAGTCTGGTTCAGCTAAAACATTGCAAAAAAATGGCTTCGCCCATACCCGAGCAAAAATATTGGAAAAAAGAGATTAGCTCCAACTGGGTTTTGTCAAATCCAATCTATCCCAGCTGAAACATTGGAAAAAATGACTCAGCCCCACTCCAGCCCAAGTTCTGTCCAAGCTGCAGCCATTGTCTGCATGGAGTTTCATTATTCGTCATGAAAAATACATGAACTCAGTTTTCGACGTAGAACGTCGCATTTTAATTGTGGCAGCTTTAAAGACCTTCACAGCATTCAAGCAGCAGCATGCGGCAAAGAAAAAAGCCAGTTTCTTTGTCAAATATTTTAACAATTCTGATCACATTCTTTCCAGCATATCTTCGGACATTCTTTCTGACATATCTTGTGAGATTCTTTCTGGCATATCTTCTTACATTCTTTCTAACATTCTGTCTGAGGTTCTTCGTGGCATATCTTCTGACATTCTTGCTCACATTCTTTCTGGCATATCTTCTAACATTTTTTCTGACAATCTTCTGACATTCTTTCTGACATTCTTCCTGACATATCTTGTGAAATTCTTTGTGACATGCTTTCTGACATATCTTCTGACATTCTCTTTGATATTCTTTGACATTCTTTCTAGCATGCTGTCTGAGATACTTCCCGGCATATTTTCTGACAGTCTATTTGGCATATCTTTTCACATTCTGTCTGACACTCTTTCTGACATACTTTCTGGCATTCTTTCTCACATATCTTCCGTCATTCTTTCTGATATATCTTCTGAGATTCTTTCTGGCAAATCTTCTGGCATTCTTCCTGACATATCTTGTGAGATTCTGTCTGGCATATCTTCTGACATTCTTTCTGACATTCTGTCTGAGGTTCTTTTTGGCATATCTTCTGACATTCTTGCTCACATTCTTTCTGGCATATCTTCTGACATTTTTTCTGACATATCTTGTGACATTCTTTCTGACATTCTTCCTGACATATATTCTGATATACTTCTCTCACATTTTTTCACATATCTTCTAACATTCTTTCTGGCATATTTTCTGACACTCTTTCTGACAAAGGTTCTGACATTCTTTCTGACATTCTGTCTGCAATATTTTCTGACAGTCTTTCTGGCATACTTTCTGACATTCCTTCTGACAGACATTCTCGTCTGACATTCTTTCTGACATATCTTGTAACATTCATTTTGAGATATTTTCTGACATTCTTTCTGACATATTTTGTGGCATTCTCTTTCACGTTCTGTCTGACATTCTTTTTGGCATATCTTCTGACATTCTTTCTGACTTTCTTGCTGATATATCTTCTGACATTCTTTCTGACATATATTCTGAGGTTGAGGTCCGGCAAGGAACACTGGGCGCTGAGGTCCGGCAGTGAACATGAGGTCTGGCAGGGAACACTGCTCGTTTTTGCTGTGGCAGGGAACACTGGACATGGCTGCTCGCGGTTGAGGTCTGGCAGGGAGGAAGGACGGCAGGAGGAGGAGGACGAGGAGGAGGGGCAGTGACTGACATAAAATCTAACAACCCTCACCTGACAGGTGGGGAAGAAAAAATCTGAACCATAGATGCTAAGACGGTCCGGAGCTTAATTGCCGAATGTCAGGCCGAACTACAAAAGGGGTGTGAAAAATAGGTTCTAGAGCTGTAGTTCTCTCTTTTTAAAAGGTGTCTATTGTAGAAATCATTTAGTGCAATGTAAGGGGCGTTGTGTAAAAATGAAGTGTTGTAACAGTTGTCATGTGTTAAAGGTGTTCATGGATTGGGATTAAAATGCATCAAAATATCGTCGACTGGAGCTCTTGGAATATCCGGCGCCTAGTGTTTTGTAACAGGTTCACCTGTACGGAGTTCTTAGTCCTGTCAAAAAAATTACTGGATGGCTGTGTTTTCTATGTTTCTTTGAATTTTTTCATTCTGGCACCTATGCAAGATGTTTTTGTTGAATGGTTTGTTGGTGAATGTTTTGAATGTCTTTCATTTCTTTCCGAGATGATTGTTTCGCTACCTTTGCCATGTTTAGTTTTTTTTTGTTTGTCCCTGGATGCTTTGCCCAGATCGCTTGGTTTTGGTGTCTTTGATTTTTTTGATTTGTTTTACCTGGTACTTGGTGCTGGATGCCTTCTCCGGGACCATTTGGGATCTTTGCATTCCTTTCCCGAATGACTTTTGCCAGTTCACCAAACACGCGGCCTGCTGCTATTTCTCTATGTGTCCTTGATAGTGTCGCTTGCGGGACGCTTTGGTGAGTCGTCCATTCCTTGTTTGAGGTTTTTGCTGCTTTAAGAATGAATGGTTTTTCACATGTCATGTTGTAATTCTTGTAATACTCACCTCAACCAACTTGCAGACTTCCAGGTCTTTTTCAGCAAACCCATTTTAATCCAAATTGTTCCATTTGTTGGTTCTGCTAATGTCTAAGGTGTCCATTGAGTCAAAGCCCCTTATACTTGTCATTCATAGAATTTATTGAAAGCGTCAACAACATGTGGAGATACAATAGTGTTCAACCACCAAACCAATCCATCCCAGTTGAAACTCACCAAAATGGACTTGATTGATGTCATTACTAGAGCCAAAAGGAAAGTCAACGCGAATGGGAACTGAACTTATAAAGGTCTCAAAAGCCAGCAACATTTTACAAAACACACAACATCACTTGCAACCATTGACATGATGTTTTGCTTCACCTGTTGCTTTGTCGTTCCAAACTCACTGAGTGAGCTGGGGTGTTTTTGTGAACAGGTTGTCAGAAACTCTATTTCGTGCCTGCAGCGCCAAATGCAGCACCAAAAACAACAGCAAAGTGCGTTGCGGGTTGTTTTCAAATGGTCCCATACTATCATGAACTATTCTGTATGCTCTCAGTGACGAGCTCTTTTTTACCCATTATGTAGGTGTGTACACCCAAACCGTTTTCCAAGTGATATTGCAACACCTGCGAGCATCTGAATTTCATGAAAGTGTTGCAACCAAACGATTTCAACATCAATTTTTCATTAATTTTTCGGGGGTTTCATTCTTGAAACCATGTGGCCAATCGGCGTTGGACACCTGGTCCCCACTTGCATTTCTGGCTCAGCGTTGGAGGTGGGAGGTTAGGCCTCTTCCCAACCTCAGCAGTGCTCGAGGCCTATAGGCGCAGCGAGCCGATTCCTTAGGGATTTTGTTGATTTTTTGGAAGTTCAGATTCAAAGTTACAGATGGATGAAACTGATGTAACTCAAGATTTTTTGTTTTGGTGAAGTTTTTTTTGGGAAATGATGTGTTTTTTATTTTGCACGCCTGAGGCGCGGAAAAAAAAGGCTGGTTTGAGTTGAGTGATGAGGATGGTCATCAGATTTAGCAGTAATGTGACCTGAATTGCTGTTGGACGATTTTCTCGTGCAGGGAGCAGCACTGAGCCAGTGGCAAAGCTGGCTGGTTGATGTTTGCTGTGCAGCAGTCGACAGCGGTTTTCTGAAACATGGGTAATTTGGGGGGTGTCTCTGGCGACAGGACGATGGGGAGATGCGGGGGCTTTTTACCCACTCTTTCCAGACCGGCCCTGGTTGGGAGACCTTTAGTGAAACTGCGGTGGCCAAAAGCCTGAAGGAAACGGAAATAAAAAAACATACATTCACCCATGGATTTCTGTCCAGGCCAACATCTTTTGGCTGCCCTAAGGCTCTTGGCAACTTGCGTTGGCTCCTGACCGTCCTAGTTCTTCTGCTACAGGACGGGGAATCCAAGGTTCCAACCCTCCATGGCTGCGACCTGCAGCCATTTCCCCCAACGCTGAGGAGCAAGCCGTGACACCTATTGGGACTGGCATTGCTCCAACGCGTGTCAGTTCTTTGGCAGGCCCAAAAAAAGCTGAAGAGCTGGCTGTTTTTGTTGATGGCAGATTGGATTGGATTCAATCACCCCCCGGTTGCCAGGTGAAATTACCTTGTACCTGAAAGCCACAACTGATGCTTTCGAGCTTGTGACCTCAGATATTGGGGAGTGTTCAATGAGAAATGTTGGGTGATTGGGAAATTTAATCAAAGATGTTGACATTTTGGGACGAGAATCATCAATGGTAGGATGTGTTTTTTTTTAACTCATGAGTTTGATTTGACCACAATTGTTTGATAAGCGCATCAACTACATCATGTATTATATGTGCACATACAAATTGTAGATCAATATATCATGATTTCGAATGCTGGTCTTCCAATTTTGCATTTGCCAACCGTCAGGTGTGAACTCTTTCGAGATAGCGGCGTCGGAGATGAGCCTCGCTTTGAGGCTTGGAATACATGGAGACTTGGCGAACTTTCAAGGTAGTGGAAGGTGTGTGGAGGAACCGTGCCAATTTTTGGGGCTTCCTTTGCCATGCTTCGTTCCAAACGGCCGTTTGGGGATCGAAAGTTGTCGCAGTTTTGGGGGGGCAGTTTAAACACTGCTCTATAGTGGACAAAGTGCCACCAACCTGCGACACGAGATTTCTGGTAACCTAGCTACATCCAACAAGTCAAAGAGGTTATGGCAAGACTTGGACGTATCAACCTTTGGCCTTCCAACATGAAAGATGTCTTTTCTCAAGAGGAAAACCAAGGATTAACTTGAACGTCCCTTGAATTCTTTGATTTGTTTCACCCTAATGACGCCATGGACCACGAGTTATCTCATTTTCCACGCTCTGGTTCTTGGGTTGGCTTCCCAGGCGGGTAACTTGCATGGCTACACTCATCTCATTGCATCCAATTTAGCATCCCAGACCCACCAGGACACGTGCCCAGTGGAATGTCAAAAGCCTCACTGTGTGAATGGAGCTGCATGGAATGGTGGAAAGTCGCTGGCGGGTAATGTGTGTGAACACCTTTGCTCCAAGAAATTCGGGGATACCCGCAGGGAGCTCAATATCTCACGGAGAGATTAATTTTTCCAACACAAACACGATTCACTTGAGATTCTGTTTGTCAAAGGTTACTGTGGCAGTGGCGACAAGTATGCAGCAGGGTCAATCGTAAATTGCACCTTGTGTAAGGCCGGATCTTTAAGTGAAGTTGGAATCAACAGGGAAGAAATGAGAGAAATGTCCCAGGCTTCAGTACACAAGCCTGCAGTCGCAAAGATTGAAGACACCCTGCGCATTCGAGAAGCAATCCTGGAGGAAGCCGTGGATTGAGTGAAATTTCAGTTGTGAGACCCAATGTTATTTGACCCTGGTTTCATTTTTGAGGCTTCTTTGTCAATCTATTTTTTGTTCTCTTTTCCTTTGCAGTCTTGAGTTGTTTTATTGGCTCATGTGAGACTCTGTAATTCAAGAGAAGAAGGCAAAGTTTTTGGGATAGACAAACCTGATTGCAATGACTGGCAGGAAGCAAGAGATCGGCTCATCAATTGGTATCATGATGAGGACAGCGTTCAGAAGCTCCATTCACAGCTGAGCAGCTTCTCCATTTAGGCAAAGCTGAGCAGCTGATCCTTCACGTCAAACTTTGGAAGGATCAATTGACTTTGCCATACTGGGAGACCAGGGCACTTATCTCAGTAGTCTTTCTTCCATTTTTTGATTACGGATGATTCAAAGTCATATACTGTACATGTTTTTTTTAAATGTCGGCACCACATTTGTGGGTTGTTTCCTTCTTCCAAAGGTGCAATTTTCTCTGACAGTTTGAAAACGTCTGCGTGGACCGACTCTTTCCCAACGGTCCCCTTGAGGCAAAAGTGAGACAAACCAAGCATTGGTATCTTTGTGACGCACCTGATGGAGATATGAAGGCATGTGATGGATCTCTTGGGACTTTCCCCCCCCAGTTGGGATGATGAGTGGGGATGAGTTGGGATGTTCCCTTTACATGGGATCCCCACCACCAGCTGTTTGGATGGATGCCCACCGTTAGATGCCATGTTGGGTGGGTCAGGTGCCTATCACCTTTGGAGAGTTCAATGTGAGTGATGTGCGACCGGCGCAGCTTTTCAATATCTTGGTGGACATTGAAGGTCAACTCAAATGGGACGAATCCATGAGCGAGGCAGCTTGGGTTTTCTAGCTGGTTGTGGTGGTCAAACTTCTGAAAATCTCTGGAATTTGAGCGTATCAATCATGCTGTTTTGTAATTTTTAATCAGCGCAATCTGATTCAAGACGTCCCTTGCGTTGTTACTGGCAGTATCCATTTGGAAGCATCAGATCCCAAGCAATTTGAAAAGCTGTTTTGCTGCATTTGTTTTTCTTCTCTTTTCCTTGAGGCCAAGATAGTAAAGGAATTTCCTGAAGATGGTGTCGTTGCGGCTGATTTGGGTTTCCCTTCGGGCTTTTGGTTGGTTCCACCACGGGAAGTATTTCAATGGATAGCTTTCAATGCCAGTGTGGAACAACAGGAGAAACGCCTGACTTGATGCACTGATTCTATGGGAATGGGTCAAAAGTGATACAATTAGAAGTGTCAAGACATGGATTCCCGGATGTGCAGGACTACTGGTTTGCCGTATCTTCTTTGAATGTTGAGGCAATACACAAGGACCGCCACCACGTCTGCAGTTTCGTGTTGCCGCCCCAAAAAAAACCTTCCTGCTCCAGCGCACGTGCAAGGTGCAGAAACCCAACAAGCTTGCTGTCCAGGCCAAACTCAGCTCGTTGTTCATCGATGAATCATTGATTTTGGCAGTTTTTTTTTTGTAGTGGTGAAATTTCATCGAAAAAAATGGCAAGATCTTTCAAGTTCTGAGTTTTTGGGTTGCCCTCCTTGGAGCAAAACTGTGAGGCGCAAAATTGCCTTGGAGCATATTGGATTCGACCGTGCCCAGCGGGTGGTGAGAAGATCTGTCCATCTGGTAATCCGTATGATTGCTGTCCAGTGTCTTGGCATACACAAATAGTCAGATAGTGGATCATATACTGATAAGCTTTGCTTACACTGATATTAGCATAGCCATCGGCCCTTAAGAAATACATGTACAAATGCCAATTGCTGCCTGTAAGGAAGGAGGATCAAGGATTATTTTCACGCTTCTCAGCTGCAAGATTGAGAACTGGGTGTCAATTATTACAGCTCTCACTTTTTGTTGCTGGTAAATTTAACCTTGCTGCAACCCACATTCATTTCCAAAGTTGACAAAAAATGTCAGGAGTCATGTGAACGTGCATCCACCGGGCTTTTTGAATGCCCGGAGCCCCGAAAAGGAAAAACCAACGGCGTTTTCAGCTGGGCGTTCACCGTTGCGGTCTTTGGATGGGGTTTGCCTACCAACCAAGGCGAAGACGATGTTTGATTTGAGTTGGACCAAGCAGATTGATTGGATCAATTCTTTGAACCTCAACTGCCCTAGAATGTTTTTTTGTTTTTTTTAATGTGTGGATTTTGTATGATTTTGTTGGTTGTTGGTGGTTGGACCTGGATTTGGAAATTCAACTCAACTTGGTTGGTGGTAAAGTCTACCTCCAAAAGAAGTGATTTTATAATGAACGGGAAGTTTTGAGGTTCTTTTGAAAGGGAGGTAAGTGAGGGAGATGAATATAATTACTCCCAATTTAGGGCAAAGCATGCGTAAAACCCCTGCTGTTACAAGGAAAGCGCGTGCCAGAGAGGTGCAAAAAAATGTATCTTGACAGCAAGTGGCAAAAAAAACAGCGGTGTTCAGTCTGATGGAGTAAACTGGGAGTAACAAACCTTCCAGTTTTTGATGGTGTTTGCCAGGAAACAGCCAAAGCGGCCCAAACTCCCGTTGGGAGGCTTAGGATATTTCCCAAGGATTTTCATTGGTTGCGGCTGATGGCCGTTGGTGGGGTTTTGGAGTGGCCGAGGTGTTACCCAAATGGTTGTGGCAAGATCCGGGTGAGCCCAAAAGGGGCAGTGCAACTCGTCATTGCATCCGCGATTTTCCGGCTGAATATGAAGGCACTGCATTCCTCAAATCCAGACAAGAATCCTACAGACACATTCTTAGGATTTGCCTTTGCGGGCCCAGGTGCCGTTTTCCTTCCCTCATGCCATGGTGATTGCCCCTTCCAAGTTGTATGAGAGGCAGGGGGAGATGCTTGAGTCATGGAGTGAAACTGCTATAGCTGGTTCGAAAAGCCAACAGTCCTGTGTTGGGGCACAGTTTTCTTGTTTTTTCAACGTGTTTGAATTTGAAGATATCTAGATTTTGAGAGGGAAATCTCCGTTTTTTGATTGGTTGAGGTCAGCATTTCCTCTGTCCCTTCACTCAACTACAAGTCTCTTCATTTTCACCTTGGCCGCGGCTGCCTCCGTTTTGATCTTTGTTGCTCCTTGGTGGCATCCGGAGACCCAACCGAGCATCCACGTCAATCAAGCACTGCCTGAAGCGTCAAGGTCATGCGAGCCCATCGAACCTTTATTTGGATGAAGGTGGAGAAGACAAACATATATATATATATGTATATATATATATACTATTTTTTGTTCATTCATGATGTTGAGATATGAATCATGAGTGTTGACTTGTTGACTTTCTAATTTTTAAAGGAACCTTCTTCAAAAAACACCCAAAGACTGCAAAACCTCTCTTTTGCCAGGAAGGTCACGATTCTCGCATTCTACTTGCTAGAGACAGAGGACTAAGAGATTTTGCTGGTGTTGAGATATCTTTGACCTGTTCCGTACCCTTCTCTCTCTTTTCTGTTGACAAAAATCGATTCGAAAAACATCTGCAACAAAAGCTCTACCGACTGAATCCTTGCGAATTTTGCTTTAGGGTACCCTCCCAAGGGTACACCTTTGTAGCATCATTTAATTTCATAGCTTGTCCACACGGAGGAGAGGCAGATGACATGGAATAGCCCTTTGAAGATGCTCCGATGCGGGTCCTGTCCAGCACCGCGAAAATGACGTGTCACACCTGAGACGAAGCCGGCACTGTTTTCAAACTCGGAAGGGACTCTCAAGAGCTGCCAGGCTCTTTGTCAAACAAAGAACTAGCATAAAGACAAATTATGCAACGAATTTTTTCATATTTGTTCCTTTGGTATTTCTGTGATTTCTTGTGCTTTTTGAACCAGAAAGTCCTCCTGAGACCAATGCTCTCTAGTTTTTGGGCATACGGTATATGCGTCTTAGATATGTCGTCTATTCGACGCCTAAGAAGCACTCGCATCTTTTTCGCCCGTCCGTGCTAAAAGAGCTCCGAAAAGTGTCAAGACCACTGCCAAAACATGTCGGCAACAAGGCAGCAGGACCAATGACCAAAAGAAACAACCCTTTTTGTTCGGAGACGTCATCACTCCTTAAACGAAACAACAAAATTCCGCAGGTCTATCGAGGACCTTGCGAGGTAGCTGTACAAGTGACTGGCCAACAGCTTACCCAAAAATTTTCGCTTTCAAAACCGAAAAAAATTGGAGCCAAAAAATTGTTTTTTTTTCCAACACTTGTTTGCCAATTTGAGGTTTACAAGTCGACAGACACTATCAATTCCAAGCACGTGGTATTGATGCACCTTGGCTTAGCGCCTCCAATTTTCTACAAAGGGTCGTTGACTGTTCGTGAATATGGACGGAACCGAGGCTACAGGGCTTGCAGGTCCTCGGAGTGAAATAGTGAACTTCGTGCCACTCTGAGAGGGACCCACTCCATGACTGGCAGAGACTTTTCTGCCACTCTGATTTGTGATTTGTGGAGTCTTTTTTTGTTAAAAACTCCGAAGTTTTAACAAACTCCAGCTCTTCCAGCTTCAACGGTAACTTTTTCTGGCTTGTAATGTGACATTGCTCTGAGATTAGCGCTGGTGTCCCGGAGTGGCAAGGGATCACACCGGCACTGGAGAAGGTGCCAGGGTGAATGGGCATTGAGGTTGAATGGTTCTTATGTTTTGTTATGATGGGACATCATGGCCATCTCGCAACATTACCATGTTCCATCTTGCATATTTCATGATATTTCTGGATACTTCATGCATCATGATTGTTTTTCAAGATGATCTTGTCAAATTGACAGGTTTTCAACATTTTCTCTGCCCAATTTATCGAACAATTGCGGGTCTTAAAAGCTGCTTGTTAAACTCCTGTTGACAAGCAACCAGGTAGGATCAGACAACATCCAACTTCTATGGTCAGTGCCAGCCAATGGTGGCTCGCCCATCCTGGGTTATCACGTGGACATGGAGGCCGCAGCCTGGACGTTGGAGATGGAAATTCTATGAGCTTCTGCGTGATATTCTTGTGATACAAAGTGAAGCTTCGAACATTTGGAAATGGTATCAAGATGTTTTTTCAAGATGGTGTTTTATCATCACGGTATGACACCCATGAGTTCAGAAACATATTTTTGTTGGTAAACATGTCATGTGAAACGAGACGCGACAGCGCAGATGTAAACGAGGCCAATGGTGATGGTAGTTGGGAGCGAATCTATGATGGCTTGGTCCTGAGTTTTTTACAGATTCACCCAAAAGTGACATTGAGAGACTTCCAACTTTTCAGCCAAAGGTCATTAATTCATATTAATTCGACAGAAGCCAGCCCCAAGAAACATCCTGCCATCTGAGGTACGAATCAACCGTCCAAACTCACTTTCATTGCCACCGGCCTCCATGCATCTCTGACGTTTGGGCCCAAGGATTTACACCCTGAAAAATGAACGGCTGGAACCCCACTGGAGGGTGTGGAAGGCGATTTTCCTTTTCAATTCGGTGATTTTCGTTGGTTCCAGCCGTTGATTTTTACCAATTTTGAGGATTTTTGAGGTATCACCACTGGCCTTCATTCTTTCCTGGTGGATTGATTAAGGTACAGCTTCCGAGTTTATGCTGAAAACCGCGTGGGTTGAAAACTAAGACGACCATTTTTTTGAGGACGGGGAAACCGGTTTCCGAAAAAACGCGGGACCCAAGTTATGGCCAAAAAAGTTGCTATAAAAGGGGGGGGGGCGGGGCTTTTTTCATTTTCGATTTTTGTTTGGAGTGTCAAAGAGTTGGAAGATGGCTGTTCTTTATTGAAAAATCTTGTGTTTTGGTTTGTTAGTAGTCATTTTTTCTGTGTTTCTTTGGCGTATCTTAAGCTGAATCCACACTGAGGCTTCAGCAGTTACACTTCATCTTCGGTGAGGCTCGTTTCACGTCCAGGGTTTGTTTGCACCTGGTAGAGGTGAGTGATGAAAATCCTGGTGTAGCTTATCCATGTATACAAATTCATAAGGTTATGCTACCCAGTCATAGCAGGATTATAACAAGCCATTAGCCATTCCATAAAGATCTCTAGTAACCACCCAGTTAGCCTAGTTCAGGTGGAGCAGTCCCAAATTAGAACAGTCTGAAGAGGAAACAGAGATGATTTTGAACGAACAAGCAAACCCCTCCGAGAGGAATCTTCAATTATCTTCAACAAAAGCTTTTGAGACTTCATGGTAAAGATGGTAGAACTTTATCTCCATCGTCTTCTTCTTCATTTTCTAACATCGGATCAAATCAATTTGGAGTTCCTAAAAGGCCTCAACTGATGGTATGCTTTTTGAACCTCAACTGCAAAACAAAAAATAGTAAGAGTGTTGGATTTTTGGGTCCCCCCCAAAAAAATTGCAAGACACACTGAAACCAAGTCCTTGGATAGTTCGCTTCCAAAAATCTGATGGCGGAGGATTTCGGATCTGATGGCTGCCAGCGATTCGCGGCCTGAAAGTGTTCCCACCTCTTTGAGTGGCAATCTTGGGTCGTTTCGCGATGTGTGATGTTGCAAGTAGATGTAAAAGTTGGCCTTGGGTACTTTGTAATATGCGTTTAGACTGATATATCCAGCGAATTTGATACCCAATGTATAAGCTTCACAAAGTCTGTGTATACACGCAAACGACTTAGTTTCTAAAGGATCTCATTTTCGTTAAGTGCGGGTATCGCCGTGCTCTTGAGGTGCTGACGTAGCGTACACCGCTCAAGTCCGGGCGGTGGATCCTGTCACAAAGCAGGATGAGATCGTAGGGAGCCTCGACAAACTGCAATGCTGAGAAGAACACGTTGGAAAACAGCGGGAGAACAGCAACAAATGTATCGACCGCACTGAGAATGGCTGTAGGTTGGTGGCCGACGCTTTATTTTGTCGGTCCATGACGTGTGTGAGCTTGACTCTACTGGTACCGTGCGAGCCTGAGGGAAGATGCTTGAAAGATGGTTGGAGAAATCAATTCGTTGAAATCAGTTTGAAAGTAAACATAACAAAAATGCAGGTTACTGGGTTCCCAGGTACTGTAGTTTCATTAAAATCCTTGTGAATCTCGGATGTTCGATTTCTCAGTCAGAAATCAATTTTGGCGCCCAGATTTGTGTGCGCGTGGCACCACCTCATCCGAACTATGCTCCGGATGTCTTGGGCCAGTCAGGGATCCTCACATGGCGGCACTGGGTAGACAGAAACCCACGGAGAGTTGATGGATTGATTCTGAAAGTGTTTGAAGATTTGGAAGTTTCTGAAGATTGTTAAGATTGTTGTTTTTTTTTCCTTTTTTCCCTATGAATCAAGATGTCCCTGTTTTAAAAGGTACAACGAAGCTCCAAAATCTCGTGTTTTTTAAATTGTCACCAGAAATTCTGCACGGATTTTCCGAGGCCGATTTGTTGCACTCATTCAGTGGACACTTCCAGTGGCATGTATCGTTTTTTCTACACGCTTCGAAAGGCCGAGTTTTTGGGATGAGTCAAGGAGCCAATCGAAGGATTTTGGCAATTTTTTTGGTAACATGTGTGCCACAAAACACCTGTTTGGGACATATTGTTGACATATGTTAGTGATGTAGAAATCTTGACTTTTTTTGGATTACTTGACCAGGCGGGTCTATACTCGTTGCTTGTCCAAGCAATAGAACCTGGAGGTCTTCTTGGTCAGTGCGCCGGGTTTTTGGATTCATTTTCGCGTAAGACGTGACATGTTTCTTTAGATGAGTTTCGTCTCCTCATGGGGAAGGCCTGGGTTACTGGAAGCAACGCCAAAACTGAAGGTACTGGGACAACCAGTGGCTCTATGGGATGCCAGTGGTTACCAGACAAGATCCTGACATCAGCGAAATCCTCAGCGGAACCCAAGAATTCAGTAAGCTACACATGTGTGAGGCATGTTGCAGGAATGCGGCCAATTCCATTGAAAGCCTCTCACTTCTTTTACACCTTTTTCACTGCAGAATTCAGTTCAAGAGACATCGCCAGCCATAGATTAAAGATTCCAACAACACAAAAATGGACGTGAGACAATCTACAAGTAAATTTATCAAATGGTAAATGTAGACACATCTCCGCAGTTATCTTTTCCTCTGACAGCACCACGTCGTTGGTGGGCCGCAGTCAGTTGAAATTCCTCCTCTCGTTGAAACCATCCAGCGATGTGTGACGAGTCGCCAAGGGACGAGCTTCTAAGCAGCAAAGAGTTTTATAGCTTTCCAAAAAATGTATGCTGGATAGAAATTATGTAGAAATTAAGATGTTGGTTGATAAATCACTTGAAATCTTGGACTTATGGCAGACGCCGTGATTTGTTTCTTCTGGTTTTTCCCTGGTTTTCCCTTCAATTTGGATGGTTTTTGCCAGGGAATACTCCCTGGGCGTGACGCAGCTCTTAGATGATTTGCTGGGGAAGGAGCCCAACGAGGGGAGGGAAGGCTCAATTTCTCCCAAGCCACAGGAAGAGGCCAGGTGCAGCCAAAAATGCAGCCTTTGATGAAATGATGGGGTCAATTTGAAAGTCAAACTCTTCTGGTATAATGGTATAAGTCATAGCCTTTTAGATGATAGATACAAAAAAAATAGTCTCAGAAACATAGGTCTTAGGTTTCTTTTAAAGGGTGCGTTTTATATATGGAAACAAATGGCTGACATGATAACACTCACTCACTCTTCGCCTTGCAGGCTGCCATGCGGAGGACCTTTCAACGTACCCAGGAGTTCTGTGATGAGGCGCAAAAGTACATGGATCTGGTAGCTCAAGAAGAAGCTGACGCTAGGAGGCCCGGAACTGCTGGTTTGGAGATAGGGATTGGTTGGTGGTTGTTTGTTTGATTGGTTGTTGGAATGTTCGACTTCACTTTTCCGTGGTCGAGATGTGTTTTGATTGTCAGGGAAGCGGATCAAAAGCGAAAGCGAGCAGAAAGGTGCTAATCTCAGACATGTGTCTCTATTGTAATGAAGCATAGCTAAGGGAACACGGCAAGCTGAAAAATGAAGGTGGGTAGTTTTTTGATGCTGTGTTACTGTTAATTTGTAGTGAAATTTGCTTCCAAACTCTTTTTCCTGGACTTTCTGGAATTCTCTCAGGCGCTGGGGACTTGGGACTGCCGATTCCAACGTTTTCAATGGAAGTTCCGAGAGCTTCTTCGATGCGCCTCGGCGTTGATGTGTTTTTCGCTGCTGGGCTTCACCCCCGGCAAAAACGGGGGAGCTAAGATGAGCTAAGGCCATCCAAGAGAATGAAAAACGTTTGGCGGAGGTTCACCAGGAGTTGATTGCTGGTGTGAGATTGGGGAAGGAGATTTGTGAGTTTTTTTGGGTGGATGTTACACGGATATTACATTGGAGAGCTTCCAATAAAGTTATCTAACATGATGGAAGCCTTGAACTGCTGGGAGTTTTCAGGACCTCGTTGATATTGTTGAGACGAAGGGACGACAGATTCCTGTGACGCTCTCAGATTTCCTTGCAGCATGCGCAACACGACATCTTTGAAGCAGAAGTTGAAGAGATTTCATGGTTTGATTGATGAGATGAAATCTGATTATATTCACACTTCTTCTGGAATAGATTCATTCTATATGGATCAGATTTTTGTTGGAAAAAAAAACGGATTATCATCAGAAATGTGTATTTTTGGTTGGATGCGAATCTCCTCGAATCTATGGGGAATCCTTTGTGAAGGTTAAGGCCAGTCCAGCGTCACCATTTGGTCAGACCATTGACTTTCACAGCTCCTTGGCATGGGAGATGGGCAAGGAGGTAAGCCGAGAAAATGACGTCAAATGGGGGTTTCCGAAAATGGTGGTACCCAACAACCATGGGTTTTCCTACTAAAAATGACCATTTTGAGGTGTTTTGGGGGTACCACCATTTACGGAAACACCCAAATATTTGAAGATTAGAGGAGTTGTGTTGAAAGCTGTTACATTATAGATCTTTTCTGATTTTTGAGACATTCGTGCTGACAGAAATATGATGATGGCAGATGTTGATTTATCATTTTCTTTGATGTTTGTTTTTGTTTGTGCTTGAGGCAGTTTAGGATGCACTTTCACGGAAGATGATGGAGAAGATGCATCACCCATCCTGGACTTTGATCCTTGGTATAACTGAAGATCTCAACTGATTCTTGCTGCTGCCCTCCCCTTGGCTTTAAACACTCCTTGTCCCATTGACCTATTAAACCTTGGTTTCTTTGGCTGAGGAACGATTGCTAGCGCACTGTGAGAAGATGCAGGCTGAGTTGGAACAATGGGGTGAACTTCGCAACACCCCCCGCGGTTGGCAACGCTTGGATGAGGACTGAGAAATTTGGCCACGTGCTGATTTCACCTGTCTCTCCGTTCCCCCATTTGAGAGAACATTCCAGAGATTTTAAAGCGGTACCAGGTGAGATGCGAGGTCACTCAGATGATGAGAAAGTATACTACTTGTCAAATCAAGGGTGAATGGGATGATATCAAGACTTTTCAATCTCTTTTTCTTTTGAGGGTACCCTGTAGCCTTTTAGCAAAGTGCCTGGTTCAAAGTCTGACGTCTTCGCCCTCACTGGTCCCGTTGGTTCAACCATGCACGCATCGTGCAGTATGTTTCACCTTGATCCAGCTTATGCGACATAGATTTGTGTTGGATTAATGCACCTTGAAACCAAAGGTGTCCCACAGTTTACAGTGAGAAAAAAATCAAACGATCAAACGTGACATCATTTGGAAGAGCACGCACGCACTTTGGGGGGACAAACAACGACTGGTGATGTTTCTTTTTGGTATTTCAAGTTGTGAGTGAGTGATGAATTGCTGGTGAATGTTGGTGGTGTTTTTTTTTTAAAAACATTCCAGACAAAATTTCCTCAGGGATTTCCAAGCAGCCCGCCTTCACACCCATTTCCAATTGAAATCTGCTGAAATCACTTTGAAGGTCAACTAAGGGTAAATTTTTGGTGTTTTTTTGGTCCGGTAGTTTGGGATTCCAATCTCCGGAATCCCACCAGGGCCCCAAAAAAGCACCAATTTACCAATTAGTCTTCCAAGGGATCTCAGTGAGATCAACCGATCAACATCACTTCGCTTGTGACATGTCGCTGAGATTTCGATTGGGGCTTGGGTGCTGTGGCACTCTATGCCTCGGACTATGTTTCAGTGCGTTGGACAGGCCACTGCGTTGATTCATTGTATGGACAGACTCAGTTTGGGATGTTGAAGATAGATGATGTGTGTGCAAGGTTTTGTGATTAATTACACCCCCTGGAAGATTGGCGTGTCTCCTAAAAACTGATGGTTGGAACATGAAATTTCCTTTTCAAATGGTCCGTTTTCAGGGGACATGTTGGGTTTCGGGAGTGTAAGTCTTTTCAAGTATTTTTTGTCCTCAAGAGCTTGCAGCCGGGAGGTTTTGTCCTGCCTGACTATTCAGAGACATACACCTTCTACGTCAATGCGGATGATTCTGCCAGGCTGAGACTATGCGAGCGAACTTTTCACCAACAATCATGATAGATTATTGATGTGTTTTTCTTCATTTTCAAAAAACATCTGATTGGTGTTCCAAAGTATACTCGATTCCACAGCACCAAAACTTTTAGACGTTTTGACTTGATGCCACGTTGGTTGGTTGGTTGGTTGGTTGGTTGGTTGGTTGGTTGGAGGGTTCAACTTTTCCGGGATGGTCCAACGTTGTGACTCACTGCAGGCTTTGGGTGAATGGAGTCATGGTCTTCGACAAATGGGATGTCTGTTGCCAGGACGAGTCGTAGCAACTGTTGCGCCGCACGAAATCATGTTGGTTTGAATTCATGGCTTTGGAAACATCAGCTGATATGAATTTGAACAAAAACATCAGGAAATCAAATTGACTTTGAAATCCCCCCAAAATTTTTGAAACATAGCTGATCATAGCTGTATAAAAAAAGCCCTTGGGGTGACACATGACGCCAGGAGTTCTGGGGAAACATTGCCTTGACTGCTGGGGAGTTGGCATCCATCCGTCTGGAGTTTAGGGAGGTGGGAAGTTTCAGGATGCTTTTTTTGTGTATTTTTTTTCAGATGAAGATGTTGTTGGATGTTTTATTTTCCCTTTTGTGTCGTTTGTTTCTTTTGGTTCTTCTTGTTGTTGTTGTTGTTGTTGTTGTTGTTGTTGTTGTTGTTGTTGTTGTTGTTGTTGTTGTTGTTGTTGTTGGAAAACACTGGCATGGCCGGGGCTTTGTCCGCCTTCCTGTTCAGGTTGCCGGCAATGCCACGCTCAGTTTGGAGTGGGCCTCCTTCTCGACCCCGCGAGGAGACGACAAGAGACCACATTAATTCATATTGCAATCATATTTATCATGAATCCTTGCAAAGAGTCGCATGTAGCAATTTGGAAGGCAATGTTCAGACTCTCTTGTAATTGCAAAGCATTTTTTTTGTTTGGCACTTCTCAACATTTCTGCAGAAGCATTGATCAGGCTTCATCAATCCTGGCAAGCTCTTTAGAGGGCCCATCATCAATGGTGCACCAGTGCTATTGGAGGCCTGATATTTTTTTTCGAGGAGATCAGTCATTTCATAATCAATGAACTTAGCCCTGTCCAAATCGAGGTGGCCACTGGTACAGTGAATGCTGACAATTCAGTGGCCTATGGAGAATATCTCACAGCAGCCAGATGTTTAGAGCCAGATTCTTAGATTTTTGTTGGTTCATTTGTCAAATCTCATCAACACAAAACTCTAAATTTTGGGGGACTTAGATGTTTTGGAGTTCCACAAGTTGAGATGAAATCCAAGTTTCGAAGATGCCTAGGTCACGCACCTTCTATATCCAAGCCAAAGATACGGCAGACAACTTGCTGAAAAGCAACCAGGAAGTGTTCCAGGTGCCAGTTGTTTTAACAACAAAAATACAAATACCTAAGTACCGTAAGAAATACATCTTTCTCAAGAGTTTTTTGGCGACGATCGCAACGAAGTTGCCAGGTGACCTTCAACGGTCCTGTGACCTTCACGGTGGTCTCTGCACCGGTGAATCCAGATGCCATGGATGGACTCTATCAAGTGGAGTGCCCAAACAACAGAAGGGGGGCACAACAGACAGGAAGCAAACCAGGGGAACTTGTGGATTTGTGAATTTTTGGGTTGTGGTTATTTGCCTTATGCCTTGGATCTACCGTACCCCACACAAACAGGAGATAACAGTGCGGCAAATGAAGATTTAGGTTGGGAAATTTCTGGAACCTAGAAATATAATAATCCTGGTGGTGACTGGAATCCTGGGTGGGATGTGAACCCAAGATATGCCCTTCTTTTTTGTTTGAGAAGTCTCTTTTGTTGAAAGATCTCAAAACATACGTCAATATTTTTTCGGATTATATTACTGGTGATTTGATTAGTTGTTGTTCTTTCCAATACTTTGATCATGAATTGTAGCAATATTTTTTTTTGGGAGTTGAAGCTTTGTTGAGGCTCACTTTTTCTTTGTTGTTTCACCAGGTACCTGGTAAACGTGGCTGGCACCTATCGAGTTGCTGTCTCCTTGAACGGCCGACCCATCAAGGAGACAGTCTGGTAGGTGAAAATGAGCAACTCAGTGGGAAAGTGTAAAATATTCATGAAAAATATAGATGCAATACAAATGGAACATATATTTTCCCAGGAATTGAGCGGGAGTATTGTAAATTGTAAATCTTGATTCATGGAGGATTTTTTGAATTTGTTCCGGGATCTGGAGTACATTTTTGGCATTCTTTTGTTTTTCTTGTGCTACAGGACAGTCCCTTTGATTTCATTGCAAGTGTGGAGCTTAGTAATCTGGACTTGCTTTGACCTTTTTTGTTGGCATTCAAACGACAACAGCGCAGCAGTGGTAAGGACCTGGCCGTGTGTCTTCAGCAGACTCCACTGTGACCGGTTTGGGCTCCATCGAGTTTACAGCTGGAACGGAAGCTAGTTTCTTCGTTCAAGCACGAGATGCTTATAGCAATCCTCTGGATGAAGAGGCCTGTTGTTGTTGTTGTTGTTGTTGTTGTTGTTGTTGTTGTTGTTGTTGTTGTTGTTGTTGTTGTTGTTGTTGTTGTTGTTGTTGTTGTTGTTGTTGTTGTTGTTGTTGTTGTTGTTGTTGTTTTCGTCGTTTTGTTGTATGTATGTTGGGTCTGGCTCCCTGTCTCAGCAACAGTCACCACCAGGGTTGTTACATTTTTAGTACGGGATTCCTATAAACCTTCATTTGCACACTATTACTAGGAATGGGCCACACCCAATACATATGTTACAAATCA
Source organism: Breviolum minutum Mf 1.05b.01 (assembly GCA_000507305.1). Classification (NCBI taxonomy): domain Eukaryota; class Dinophyceae; order Suessiales; family Symbiodiniaceae; genus Breviolum; species Breviolum minutum. Next base: position 26,525 of record DF242811.1, on the reverse strand, counting down.
AAAATCACCTATTTTCATAGCAAGGCACTTTCGAAAGGCACTTTCCGGCACCTTTTTGAAGGTGGGTGATGTGACAGCATCCATCGAGTGGGAAGCCTACAGGACTCTCACGGTGCACAACTCAGAGTCATCACATTTGAGTTGGAAGGTTTCTGGTGAAAAGGTTTTTACACACGAAACGAGCTTCTCCATCTTTGACACAAATCAAGTTGAAGCATAGCTGGGAACTTTTCCTTTACACACCTGTTTCAGTTGTTTCAGTTTTTATTGAAGCATGACCAAATGGTCCACCATTTCGCTAAGACTATGAGCGTCTTGGATGACACCGCCCTAAACAGTGCAGAGTTTGGACGGTCGGGGAGCTACAGGTTGATGTTTTCATTCACGTTGGGTTTTTCGCTACAGATTTGAAGCTTGCAATCTTGACAACGGTAAACGTCTCTTGACCTTTCACCGGCCTTTTTTTTTTTGGTGAATTGCTGAATCATCACTTGGAAGGTACTTCTATGGTACATCCAGTTATGTGAGCGCGGGGTTGTTTGGACCCTTGGAGTTTTCTGTTCCAGCTTCCAGCTCGTTCGTTGGAATCGGTTGCCATGTTTCCTATGCTTCAAGGTATGAGATCAAATACACAGCCCTCCGGGAGGGAAACCACAAACTCTTCATCAAGGTGGGATTTTTTGGGTTGAAACCCAAGTCCTGCAAATGTACGAATTTGGATCTGTCTTTTCGAACTCCAAAGGTAAAGAATCTGAATCTTCTTCAAAACTTAGCTGCGAAGTGTTTACACATTTTACTTGGAACATGCTCTTGGATTGATGTTATCCCCCCAAAAAAGGCTTCCCTCATTTCTTCCAAACAGTCCCAAAAAATGACGTTTATGTAGACATAAGTTGACATAAAACATGGATTTCATAACAACAAATGCTGATCCGGTTGCTTATGAAATTCGCATGGATTATGACAACCCATTGACTATGAACATCATTTTGATCATTTTGTTTCCATGAAAACAATAAAACATAAAATTATGAATGTCACAACAACCTCCCAGCCCCCCTTTTTTTGGACCTCCGGAATCAACGGCGGTTCGCAGATCAACGGCGGCAACGTGTTCAATTCGCCCTTCAGCCTTCGTGGCCACCCGGCCAGCGCCGCCTACGGCCCGAAGAGCCTGGCGGAGAGTTCCAAGCCGCCCAGCACTGTGGGGGAAGCTAAGATGGGCAAAAAACCGGAGATAAAATTGGTGGGGAAGGGTGGTTTCCCCCTACAACACAAAAAAGAAGATGTGGGTAATTTTGGGGAAGCAATGGGAAAGAAAACAACAGGTATATGATTTTTTTTAAAGTTTGTAACTAGATGTCTTTTTGTTCGTGGTTGCTGTTTGCATGTTTTTGAGGATAATTCTCTTTGGAAAAGCTATCAAATGGACTTCCCTTTTGGAATGCACGAGGACGTCCTCTAGTTGAAATGCTTGATCAGAAAGCTTCGACCTTGGAACTTCAGGCGGTTGCTGGAGATGAGATCACGTTTCAAGTACAACTTCGAGATGCCTATGGCAACATTCTGTTTTGACCTCGGATGATTCATTGATAAGAACAGGTCAGCTTGCTGGCCTTGATGAAATTCTGTGTATGACGTTTCAGGATGGATGGCTGTGTCCTTTAGGGATTTGTGGCATTTTTTTTTGCGGGTGAATTTTTTGAAAGGGATTTGTGGCCATCATGTCCCTTGAGTGGGAGACTTGAAGCAGTTTTTTGGAATCCTGTGCTGTAAGATACTAGACGTCTGTGCAAAATATTATGTGTCCGTCTGAAAAACAAAATACGAATATATACAAGACTAGTATGCGTACATATCATATATTTTCTAGAAAAAACGAGCGCCCCAAGCTGGAACATCTTGCATTTTTATCATTTACTATGTAGACCTGCAGATCTCTCCAGCTAGCGCCATGCTATGTTTCCCTGCTTGGTGGCTAACCCAGGGCTTCCACACCGACCAATGCCATCACTGTCCGGGTGAGCTCTCCACCACCAGTGACAGAGGCTGAAGAAGTGACGTTTCAGTGGGCGGATTTGTCACCAGAAGTCATTGGGATCATGAAACGGAGGCATTTTTGAAAGGAACATTTATGAACATCCATGAACATCCTACTACTGTATTTTTTTTGAGGTACCCTAATTTGTATTTTGGTCCCGAGTTCGATCTTGAATGATTTGAGAATTGCAGGTCGTCATTTTGTTTTTGAACAGCCAATACTATTCATGTAGAGGAGGAGTCAGAGGCGGTCAAATCAGCTGTGAATTTGGCAGGTGGATGATGGGGTCAGAAGCTTACCAACCTTGTCGCCAATCAGTTGGTGAAACAAATCACGGGTTGCGCATCACGCTAATGCGATTTTGGTTGACTATTTTTTTTTCGCCACCTTTCAGCCAAACAGTTATCTGGTGGGTTCTAGCGAAATAAGCTTTACAACTTAAAAACAACAGGATCTGCTGTTGTTTAATTCTCCTATTTGGAAAACACAAAGATGTTCCATGGCCATGGCCATGTGTGGGTAAACACCACAAGATTTACTGGCATATCTCAGGTTTGTACAGCCGCAACGAGTGGTAGTACTGGCCTTTATGACTGTCGGGTGACTCCAACGGTCAGCGGTGATCGCCTCATGTTAAAGGCTTAGTTTTTGCCGAAGGGTTTGAGAATTTTGAGCAATCATCATTAATCATTGAATCATCATCTCATCATCAATCGTTGAATCATCATCAAGCTATCATCACGAATCATGTCCCAGGAACAGCAAAGATCATCTTCACAATATTCCCAGTCGCCATGTTCGTTTTTCCAGGTCCATTCAAGTGGGCGGTGTGGAAATCTCAAAGTTGGAGATGTCACAGCTGCTGTCGTCCTCCTGTCATGTTGCGGCACCGGCACTGGGAGTGTATAGCACTGGATGATACTGGATGGCCAGGCAGCTGAACATGACCCAGGGTCCTTTTCCCTTGTTTGTGGAGCCAGCAGCAGTTTGCTACTCAGCATTTTTGGAAGGTCAGCAGTTTGGATTTTCGTTTCAAGGAAAGTGCAGGTTTTCATGTTAAGAGCCGTTTTGGTTGAGATTTTCACAAAGGTCTCGCCAGCAAACACTGCGGTCTACGATGTTCAGTCCAGCCAAGACCTTGAAGATATTAGCCTAAGTTGTATTGAAAGTTGGAAAGAACAGAGATATTGGTCAAAGAAGTCAGATGGAATGTTGCCCCCCAAAAAACGTGCGCCCACAACAAGTCATGCGTTTGTCCATTGCAATCCACATTTTTCATTGACGCCTTTCTGGCATCACCTGGGCTGCTACCTCCAAGGCTACCTTGCGGGTGTGGCAGTTCCAGCTTTGGTGCAACTACGAGATCAGTTTGGAAACAATCGCACGAGCAGCTCCCCGAACCTTCTATTCCAGGTGTGGCAAAGTGTCACTCAACCGACTCCAAAACAAATCCTTGAAGAAATCGTAGGAAGCTTTACTTGTGTAAAATCATATTCTTGATGGGTTTCCCCCAAGAAGATGAGGATGACTTCGACTCCGATAATTTTTTGTTTCACCCCAAGCACCTTACCTTGGGACGTCTCCAAACCTCCAAACCCTTTCACAGGGACGTTTTGGTCCTAGCACCTTGGACTATACGGATCACAACAACGGGTGTGGCTCTGAGATTTTTCGTGCCGCAACGGGATGTGGTGATGTTGGTTGTGGTTGGTTGATGATGTGATGTTGGTGTTTCACCCAGGACTGTAACAGTTCAGGTGGGAACGCACTTGGTCAAAAGCTCGACTTGGGAAAGTGAAAATTGGTTTCAGTTGGCGAATCGAAGGATGTTTGATGTCAGCCTTTTGTTACAACAAAAAGTGTCGTTGTGCCATCTATTTCATGTTTTATCATGCTGAGGCTGGGAAGCATCCTTTGCAGATCACCTTGTTTGGGGATCTCAGCATTGGAGGGGGTTGGATGTCATACTTTTGGGAGTCTTTGACTGCAAAGTCACAAGTGGAAATATACTGTTTTTTTTTGAATCTATCATTGATGGGCTGCGCTTGCTACAACTGAAGGATATTTCCCAACAAATTTTCAAGAGAGTATCATGTTGCATCAAGAAGCATGGTTCGGAGACCAAGAAAAATCATCCCAAAAATCAAGTATCATGTTGCATCCTTCTTGTTTTGTTTGGTTGAAATCCTGAAATCCTCACAAAGGATGTTGTCAGATCTCATCCCTTGGATTTTTTTTTGCTTATTTCCGGAACACTAAGGGCTGGTGTCCAGATTTCCAACACACCCACACCAGAGATCGAAGTGGAGTTCTCAGGAGTTGCTCTTTGGAATTCTCCAAGATGATTTCCACCGGCCCAAAAAAGTGAGTGCTTTTTTTTTTCAAGCAGACAAAAACAACTTGAAAAACCTTGTCACCATGTTCATTTGTTTGAATCAGGCCGAAAAGACATCCAAGCAATCACCAATTAATGTCAACCCTAATGATCAAGCCAAATATTCAACCCATACCCTAATATCAGCTGGATATAATACCCAATATATACAGTACCCATATACCCATCTATATATACCAATACATATATACACCAAATATCAGCTATACAGATGTTCATTTCCATTGCTGAACTTGGGCCGTTTTTTCAACGTTTTGAGGTGAATAGTTCAGTTGCCAAGTTCGATGGCACCGACTGCTCGACTCCCTCGCAGATCATTGCAGGGATTCAAACACCGTTGGTGAACTCAGAAGGTGAAACCCGGAGAAATAACCAAAACTGCAGAAGGTGTGAATTCCGAAAACTGTTGATGTTGTTGTTGTTGTTGTTGTTGTTGTTGTTGTTGTTGTTGTTGTTGTTGTTGTTGTTGTTGTTGTTGTTGTTGTTGTTGTTGTTGTTGTTGTTGTTGTTGTTGTTGTTGAAGTTGAACGTGTTTTGTTTTTTGTGTGATTTTTTGTAATGGTAGCACAAAAAACAAAATGTGAGGTACCAATGCGTTCCTCGAGACACCTTCAGTAACAAGGTGGTGGACAATGATCTTTTCATCAAGGTGCGTCATCTTCAGATTTTATGAAGTTGAGATTCTTTTCTCAATTTTTGGAGAACAAAAAACACAACAGAAAATATGAGCTTTCCGGCGGATCGGAAAACCTTCAACTTTGGTAACCAGGTGTTTCTTAGTGAAGACGTTTTTCTTAGTGGCGTTTCAACTAGGCGGAGTTTATCAACATGGATGACTCCACTGCACCTGTGTGGGCCTTAAGAGATCAGCATCCAGATCTCTGATGGCTTTGATTCGGAGATGGGGAGCCTGGGCTTCTCGTTTTTTACAAGAAATTCCATTGGCTCAAAAGATGTATCAATGGATCCATTAGCAGATGATTTCAGTTTATGTAATTTTCTTATTGCCGTAAATCATTGTTTTCATACGAAGATACTGTAGCTAATCTCAGGTCATATTATACAAATGATGGATGTTTTTGGTGCCACACGCCATAAGAGGCCGTGCGCGTATGTCAATTTCTGGGTTGGGGTGGGGGGGATGTTAACGTTCCTTGCATTTGCACACATGTTGGATGCTACGCAAGATGCTGGGTTGGGGTGGGGGGGATGTTAACGTTCCTTGCACTTGCACACATGTTGGATGCAATGGCGCCGATCTTGTGACATTGATTTGTTCACAAGTTTGGGTCAAGCCTGTGAAAAGTTGCGCAGATAGCCTTCGAAACTTTTGCCCCGAAAAAGTGCTGTCCAAAAAATGCTTGCGGCTGTGGCGAAACGTACAAAACTTACAAAACTGACATTTTTCGATGACCCTTACAGAAGTTTAGCGTCTAATTCGAACAAGTCTAAGAAGAAAAACATCAAAAAACCCACAGTTTCTGCCAGTGTGCATTCCAAACTCTGGATGACAATTGTCTTGAAGCGCACGGCCCCTTGGAGAACGTGACACCATGTTTTTATCATACATATATTTTTTTTACACAGCTATGTCTTCGTGCATAAATAGATACGATTTTTTAACCATTTTTTTTTTTTTTTCGGCCCTCCTTTTTTCCTCCTTTAGAAAAAACCCCTTGCCTTTTAGAGGCGGAGGCTGCAAAAAAACCACACCAAGGTCGTGCAAGTGGATGGCACTTATAGCTTGGTAGATGATAACTATGACTTTCCCTTGCAGGTTGCGAGGGTTTTGTGATTTGGTGGTGGTGGTAAGATTTGAGGAGTTTGATGGATCGGTTTGACCCAGAAACCACAAGAGATTGATGAAGTCTTGAAGATATTTGTGGTCATGATGTTTAAGTTTGCTTGATGTCCAATTTTTAAGGTGTTGTGTTTAAGAACTCCTGTGCCACATCAATGTGTCCAAACCACATCTTATGAATCTCATTGAAAAACATGCATGCTGCATCCTGTTTTTTATAAACATCTCCGGTGATAATTTGTGCAGATCAACAAAGTTGGCGCCTACTCTGTGGTAACACAGTTGGACCCTCAGTCCGTAGAACTTCAAGTCACCCAAGGCATCGGGAAAGTGGTAGCTGTCGATGCCTATTTGTTCAACTGTTTCCCATTGACCCAGATTTTCAGGTAGCACTTGCACCTGGGTGAATGGGAAACAGTTGACCTGATTTTTGTTTTGTTCTATTTTGTCTTTTCTGTTTTGCCTTACAAGTCACTTGTGGCTGTTTTTGGTGGCACGTATGAGTCCTTACAGCTTATGGCTTGTGACAAAATCAAGGCTCTCAGCTCGTGGTGGTTTGATTGGACGGTACTATCGTACTCCAGGACACCGGGTGGAATGAGTTTCTTAAGGAAGATTGTGAAACAAAAATTAGAGAAGCACAATTTAGGCATGATTTTTGAGTCAATCAACTCAACAAACTTAGTTGGTATTTTACCCGAAAAAATGGAAAGAAACAAAACTCATTATTCTAGTCACTAGTCATTCAAAACATTGCCATGTTTTTTCTTCATTCACTTGGGGATTTCCTACGATCCGATGCATTGCTGTCAGGATTTCAAAGCCTGGTCTCACTTCTCAATGATCGACCACATCAAGGACTCGCACTCTTTGAGTACACGAGAGTGACCTCCTTAGCACGAAATAATGATGGGACTGAATTTGCATGACATTTTTTTTTTGGCAGATTGTTGATTTCATGTGTGTTTACAGTTTACAATCTGTGTTTTTGAAACACGTCCCGTGTTTTTTCAGATGAATTGCTGAATCTTGGCTCCCTGACAACTTGGATGATTTTTTTTTGCCTCAGGTGGATCCGGTGTTGGACATCATTTGGCCTGAAAGTCCAGTGGCAACATGTCCAGAAGACTACTTTTCGGTGCATTGGCACGGCTATTTGTTGTCCGGGGCCCCTGGAGGTTGGAGTTGTCCAAATACTTGTGAAAGGGGAGTGGTGGGTATAGGAGGCTTTTTCTGTTGTAAAGGATGTTATAGTCTATACAACTTGGAAAAACACGCACAGATTCCAGTTTGAAAAACGAAAAGAAAGCCAGCACCCAGGATAGAAAGAAATGACGTGTGACAGGTTTGTTTGGGAACCTCCAGCTGATGATTCAGCAGCATTTGCTGAAGACATCCGTTTACAGGTTCCAAGAACATGTGAGCTCATCAAAACACCTGCTGCAGCTAGCAAGAGTGTTGTAGGAGGCACCTGGGTGATCTTAAAACTTGCAAAGACACATAAGCCACGTAACTTTCAGAAACATTTATTTCAGGACAAGAATGTGAGCCAGCACCCAGGATAGAAAGGAATGAAGTGTGACAGGTTTGTTTGGAAACCTCCAGCTGATGATTCAGCAGCATTTGCTGAAGACATCCGTTTACAGGTTCCAAGAACATGTCAGCTCATCAAAACACCTGCTGCATTGTTGCAATCATTCCCAGTCAGGGTAAGTATCTTCCGATCCTAGCAACTGTCCGTCGAGGCCCAAAGCCACTGGTTTGCACAGCATTCGAATCGAAGCGGACAAGGGAGCCAGGGTTATGGCCAGATGCTCAGAAGATTTTTTTTGAACGTGGAACATTTGTTGCTTTCTTTTTCAGAGTTTATAGATTTGAAAAGTCACCATAATTTTTTTGGGTGCGAAAGTTTTCAATTTCCCTTTTGCTCATGGCTTGTTTCTAGATCTTGTGGCAATTAAGCAACGATTGGTCCCCGGTCGTTATTGTTGGTGGTTTATCGATACTATATACTTATATACCATTCATTTTTGGACGACTTCCGACTTGGAAAGGGAATTGCCAACAGGCCTTTGGCTTGGGGGGGGAATCTGCCAACCGACCGAGCAACCAACCGGATCGGCACTTTCCGACCATGGAAGGTGAACTCCACTTGGATCATTGATGAGATCGACTCGGACACTGCGGTTCGCGCTTCTGCGCAGGTGGAGTTGTCCCAGTCGTTGATGGGTTTGTTACAATTTGTTGAAGGCATCCGAAAGTTTCATTTTTTGAGTGTTGGAATCTTTCGAAAACGGGGTTGTCTTAAAAATGGATTGCGGGAATCTCATAATCATAATTTATGTTTTCTATTTTTAATTTATTTGTTTGTATCTTCTCAATTGCAGATTCTCCTGAAACAATTCTTAATGATTTCTTTTGAACAAGAACATCCCCATTCTGATCCTTCTGGTCGAGGTGATGCTCACTACCCACGTCCCTTCCTACATCGAAGTTCAATACACGCATTCCGTTTCACTCTTAGACATGGTTGTTGCTTTGGATAGGGAAATATCGTCAGTGACAATCCTGGGACTTGAGGAGGAAACATTTGGTGAGAAGTTGAATTCGAGCTAAGGCGGGGACAGCCTATGTGCGTCTCTATTGGGCAGCGACAGAGTTTGAGGATGAGCTCATCCCAAGCGAATATTTGCTTCATGCATTGAATGTACCTTGGCATGGGAGAACGCAAAGCGATAGAAAAAAAAAGGTTTCATGGCCGGTCTCTTGTAGAATTCGGTTGGGTTTTCAGTTCACTGTTGAACTGTTGAAATCTTTTTGAGGTTCTTCCCTTGGATACCACCACCACTGTGGTGTTTTGAAGCTCAGTTTTCTCTCACATCGATGTTAATTCGGGCAGCTAAAACTCGACGGATCCGATTTTCGAGGCCGCAGGAAGCGGCAAACACTTCGGTGGCTTCAGGGGTTTGGATGGCCCAAATTCGTTGGTGGTAGGTGGTTGGTGGAATCATGGAAGGATGGTAATGATGGTAATTACTATATGTATAAACATTCAGGATGGCATTACACTAAGCACTGAAGAAATGGAAAGTCAATAACCTCTGATGTAAATTGATTGATTGACTGATTGCCCTCAAATCTCTTCTGCTTTCGACCTGAAAGATGTGGGATACACATCTTACATGCACCTTCGAGGCTGGCCTCACCAGTATTACTTCAGGGCAGGCTTGGACTTAACAATATTTTGATTTTGATTTTCTTGTTGTTGACTTCTTATTGGAATTCTTGGAGACATCTTGATACTTTGATCCTTGGCAGGCCAATACTTTTGTCATTCACACCAGAGATGCAGAAGACAATCCACGTTCCACGGATACGTGGGGGAAGCCAAGGGTGTCCGGTGTCCAGCAAGTGTGAACTTCGCCCATGTCGTTTATCCACGTTTCTCCGTGAGGACCTCAGCCATCACGGGTTACTTGACGTCCGTGCCCGCGGTGTCACTGTCTTTTACATACCTTGGAGGCAGATTTGGGGGGATTTTTTGTGGTTTCCGTTTTGGTTCTCCTACGAAAAACCAGCATGGCTTTTCCTCCCGGAGAGGTTTGGAAGATCAATGTTTCTATACAAAAAAAGTTCCTTGAAAGGGGAGTTGATACACACTAAAGGAAGCAACAATAAATCATGAGACATTCATCTACCATGGGAATTTTCTTGCCACTTGACATCCACCAGTGGAAGGTGGAAACTACACTGCATCCATCACTCCTGTAGCAGTGGGCGTTTTCTCGATGCACGTATTGGTGGATGGTTGGGATCCCAAAAATCCTTTAGAAAAAACGTGGATGAGAAGCCAGCAAATTTCATGATTTTGGTGGATGAACATCCATCGTTTTCAAAGAACATTTTGCTTGAACGAACTTGGGAACACATCAACTTCTTCTTGTTGAGATGTGCAATTTATGTGAAACTGCAGCCATGTGGCTCCATTGACGTACACTGGCCATTGCCCGAAGATGGTGAGTTGATTTTAAAACGTTACTTGTAGGTCTCTAGTACAATGCCTAGGTCTGTTTTGCTTCATGAAACGGCCAACTTTCTTGAAAAACCAGTAGCATTTGATGAACATTTGGATGCAATTTGATAGATTTTTGCACATTATCTTTGTTGATTTGGCATGGTCAAGTTCAATGATCCTGTTATTTTCCAAAGGTCTCCAAGTCGTTGGAAACTCCAGAAATCATTTTGGCAGCTTCCCACAGGGTGGCTCAACCGGGGTCCCCCCCAGAAACGGTCGCTAACGACTTCGGCCGACGCATGGCCACGAAACGGCTGCTGGTCTCCGTCTTCGCGCCGGAAGGGTGGCCCACTTCGGTAGCACCGGAGTATGGTCGCTACCAGCTGTGGGATACCATCCAACAGGTGAGATACTTTTTTTTGTCAACAAGGAAAGGCAACAAAAAACTCCTGGTTTTGTGGCAATGGATGGAGTTTTTGTTGAATTTTTGGACAAGATTGTGATTTAGAATCTAAATCTGCAGATGCCTGGATGATTTGTTTGTTTTCTTGCATTCGAAACGCCTCAATTGATGGAACCAACAACAGCCTTTGCTTCTTTTGGCGAAGGTGACCTTCTTCGTGAACACTGTTCCTAAGCTTTGACATATTGACATTATTGACATGATGATTATGGTGATCTTCACTCCAAAACTTCCCTTTGAACAAAGTTTTCCAAAAGCAGCTCCCCGCTTCCTCAGACCTTAAGGTCATTAGCAAGCAGGCGGAGATCTTCATGAAAGGGCGCTGTTTTGTTGAGGGTTTATGAAAGGCTGAGTGTTGAGAATCCAGTTCCACTAAGTTGAATTGGTGGTTTCCCTGCTTGGTGTTGAGTATTTGCGCATGATTCATGATGGGGTTTCAAGATGTCTGACATTCAGCATGCTGCTGAAAACAGTTGCGATACTTGTGTCAGGCAGTGATGAAATTTCATGGCGTGGGCAATCCATCCAAGACGCCGGCGGAAGCCACGGCCTTGGAGATGGGACGAGGACGCTGACATAGTCTCGGAAGTTATACCAGTATCACATCACTATCGTATTTTACCCATCAGTTTTATCTGATTTCCTAATGTTACAGTTCTCCACTCAACTGTTTGGTTTGGTTTGGAATGTTGCAGGACTTCTGGCCACGGTGATTTGCATGTTTGTTCCTCGGCACCCAACAAAAACGCTTTGGGGATATGGCATGGCAGGGGTTTTCCTGACAATTAACGGCTTTGCTGCAGGTGGCTACCCCACACTTCACTGACCTCTACCGTACCGTGGATTGAAATTCAAGCTGTGACACTTTAGAGTCATAGAGTTTTTAACCAGCCACATAGCCAACAGTTTTTTCCCTGTTCAGGTGCTTTGCCCAGAATCTTTCGGATGTCCTCTGAAGTGGGGAAACTCAAGATGTGTCTCATGTGACATTTGAAGATTTTGCGAAAAGGGAATGTGTTTTTATTTTATCTAAATTCGAAGCACCTTCACACGTTTCCGTACTAAAACTGCAGCAACATGACTTGCAACGTCTTTTTCCTTTAAGACCCCAAGATCTTCTCAATTTCCGGGTCAACCTTCTCCCCCTTTGATGTTTCAAGATCTAGGAAACCAATACCAAAAGCAGAATTCCTTTGCAGGTCATCAATGCAGTGGGTCACTTTGTGGAGATCTTAGCGGCCATCTTTTCCCAAATTATTGCCTTTCTCTACTTGGGACCTGCCACTGGGATTTCACAAATGGTAGGTAGTTGAAGCTGGCCAGCTCTTGGAAGATGTGCATTTTTCGATTTTTTTTTACGCAAGTTGGGTTGTTTTTCATGACTTTTTTTTTCCTCGACACGAAACACCTTTCTTTGTTTTCAACAATCCTAAAGACACTCAAAGAAGTGATCATGTTGAACAACATCTGATTGGACAAAATGCGGAGAATGAACATTTTTGGTGACGATTCAAGGCACTGTGCATGGTTGCTGGCACCATGTCTGGAGCAGTTCGCTCCGTGATCTTACAGCATTTCGCCAAGGGAGGCACACTGCCACCAGGTCCCTTGAAACAGCACTTAGGAATCGAAGCCCGGGGAGACTGATTTATGATCTCTCTTATTCTTAAGCATCATCATCATGATCATCATCATCCTTATTATTCATGTTCATATTATTGAGTATCATTATTTGATTCGCTGCTATCACTATAAAGCCACTAGATATTTGTGTTATCATGGTCATCACTTCTATCCCGTTTAAGTTGTTGTCCACGTGTTTTCTTGGGAGCTTTGGTGGGCTCAGCTTCATCTCGGGAGGTGCTTCGCCAGACTTTGGTGACATCTCCTTGAAGGAGAGCAATCAGGACAACCCTTCCAGCAGAGCAAACTGCTATGAAAGTCTTGTGTGTATGTGCCAGATGTTTTCTGGAAGCCCTTGGAAACCGACAAAACAATTCCAGCTTAATCTGAACAACAACAACAACAGCAACAACAACAACAACAACAACAACAGCAACAACAACAACAACAGCAACAACAACAACAACAACAACAGACAACAACAACAACAACAGACAACAACAACAACAACAACAACAACAGACAACAACAACAACAACAACAACAACAACAACAACAACAACAACAACAACAACAACAACAACAACAACAACAACAACAACATTGCAGCCTAAAACCAGGCGGCATTTTGATAAATGAAAGGATGTTTCGGATGTGCAGGACAAAGCTGGAAAGATTTTTGGTCTGATGGTGGGCGTGGGCCTCTTGCTGTGTTTCATTGGTATCGGCTCCGGTGACAAGGCTTTTGGATAATGACGACGGTGTTGTGGAATGGACCATGCTGTTTATGTGATGGATATGATGTTTATGTTGACCCAATTACTGTATAGTATTAGGGTTTATAAAGAAACACCCAAACCACCAAACCCAAACCAACAATTAAGATATACAGGATGCCTACCAAGTGGCGATTTTGTGAACAACCGCCTTGGGTTGAAAGGCGGAGGCCGCATCTCTGGAAAGCAGTTTGCAGTGGTTTCTGGTGTTGACGTTGGTGCATGTGTGGGAGGCTCAGTTTCGGAGACCCGGCCTGGGAACGATCACATATCCTACCTGGGGAAAAGAAAAATCGTGTTCTAAAGTGAGTTTTGATGAGATATGTTAGTTCCCATGAGGGTATGAGATTTGCGTTTTTTTTTCGTGGTAGGAGGAGTAGCGATTCAGCAAAATTTCAGAGGTTTTCTGAACAAATCTTACACCAATGGTTGGCGGTTGAGACTTCACTATTTTTTTTCGGCAGATCCCAAAGGAAAAACCAACATCAACGACCAATTTGAAAAGTTGGTTAACAGAACCAGATAACATCAAAGATTAATAGATTTGGTTGACGGACATCAATAAAACCAAGAATTAGTAAACCAACAACATCAACCAATGAACCAATTGGTTATCAGGGTTTATATACAGTAGAAACACCCGTTTTTTTTTGGCCACCACCACTACTGAGCACACCTATGTTCTTTTGGGGTTTGTACCGAATCAGTTGATGAGATTTTTCATCCCCTAAGGCTTGGCAATGTTCAGGCAGTACGTCAGTTGGACATCCAAAGGAGTTCACCGATTTCACCAACGGAGGCGTGTCGCGGCACGTGGGCGGGACCAGTTGGAGATGTTGAAAAACGGGGATGGTTTTTTTAAAGGTTTGAAAAGATCAGTTGGTAGTTGGAGATTTTGGTTTTCGAAGCGCAAAATGGAAATGATTTGGTTGGTAAAAGTGTTGGAGATGGAGTTCCGACAATCGGGGGAATGCATCGATTCGACGTGATACTGTGAGGCTCCAAAGAAGAATTTGCTGCGGGACATGTTCCTTCCAAAAGGTTATCCCCACACGGTGCCTTAGCATTTGTGCCAAAAGATGAGCTTTAGGTTTGGATGATGTTTTGGGTTTTTTGTTGGGTTGCGAGTCATCAATGACTTGGAAAGCATGTTTGATAAATATATTTGATGCCATTTTTCTAAATGACTCTGGATCTTAGGTTGTGGATTCATACATCTACTACAGGGCTTGGGCTTTGCTTGGTGTGGTGGTTGGCTATCCAAAGCAGATCGTACCTTGGCACCTGACCTTTGAAGATCGCCATGTCGAATTCTCAAAAAAAGCTCATAACGGGGAATCAGGAAATGGTTGAAACACTTGTGAATATTCTACCAGTATCATCTCTTACCGTTCTGAACTCTGGGGAGGTCATGAGTATGTTATTTTGGGGCAATGTCTATGGTGTGGGCAATGCCAAGAGTTCTCCAGTTTCGGCAGTGCTGACCGACATTTTCATGACCACGGTGGATTGTGTGGTTGGTTTGGTGGCAGGCCGGGGATCTGAGAGTCTCATTTTGGGAAGCTCAGATGAGTGGGGAAAACCATTCAGAAGCTTAAAGTTTTGTTGGGACGGTCAAGTTCATCAACACATCCAGCATGTGAATGGCATCATCCAACATTCCAATCAGATGTGTTTTGGAGACATTAGATGAGTCTTGGATTGGGTGTTGTTTTGGGGTGTTTTGGATGATGAATCATCTGGCCATGGAGGTCTACCAATCATTTCCCAAAGCTTCAACTACAGTGACACGAAGTGGTACTACATTGCTGGTAGCATTGGACGGTTGGCGGAATTTGTTCAACTCGCCGCCGTTTTGACCGCTGGTGCCGGTTACTTCTACCCTTTAATTGTCTGTGTCTCAGTTGACAAACATACTGAAAACACTTCTTTGCAAGTTGGCCGGTTGGGTCAACCAAAAACAACGAACAGTTGCCAGTTTTTTATTTTTTCTGCAAAATCACCGACCGTGAAACCCTTAGAGTCGCTTTCAGAATCTCTCGGAGAAAAATTTGCCCCCCCCCCCAAAAAATCCACTCCTCTTGCGGGACGGTAGTCATCGAATTGAGGTTATTGCACGTAGCATGCAAGCGTTTTCATCCACAGCTGGTAGTCGTATTGGTGGAGCTATACCACCTGCTTTGATGAAGAAAGACGCAGCAGATCGGAAGGAGATTGAATTGATTCACGTCCCTTGGGTTTACTACAGATGTCCACATTTTTTGGGGCAATTTCCAACAGTGATTCTTTGGCATCCTTCTTTTTGGGGGTTAGAAACCCCGAAACCAACAAAAAAGAAACACCTGGAGTTTTGCCAGGTCAATGTGGCAGGTGGCAATCAGGACAAGGCAACTTCATTACCTTCGGGTGTCCTTGCGATTTGCTTCCTTTACTACATTGCATCTCGGACCAAATGGAACAAAAAAACTGGTTGAGCAAGATTCTGTTGGTTGAGTGGATGTGGAAAAACAATGAACATTGGCTTCGAAGGTTGTAAATCATCCACCATCATTCATCATCATCATCATCATCATCATCATCATCATCATCATCATCATCATCATCATCATCATCATCATCATCATCATCATCATCATCATCAT
>DF242810.1:45470-49969 GCA_000507305.1 Breviolum minutum Mf 1.05b.01 | reverse complement strand
GTATATATACATTATCATAGATCATGTATGTATCTAAAGATATAGTATGCGTATATTTTTACATTATATATATATATGTATACATATATATATATATATGTATACATATATATATATATGTATACATTATATATATATATGTATACATATATATATACATATATATATATATATATGGTGGCCCAAAAAAAACATATTGTTCAAACAATAATAATCATATTGACATGTATTTACAGTGTTTTGTGCACTTTTTGGCCTCTAGATCTTAACACTTCGTTTGGGGGGGTCACTATATATACAATACACATGATGATAAACTGGTTCATTCAGCAACTAAGATGAGGCCCAAGCAAGCTAAAAAACACAAAGACCATTTACAAGCAAAGACTAATATGACAATCCCAGCAGAAATATCAACGGGAGACCAAGTAAGATATCTATATAGAAATGTTACAAGTACAAATAAGTTTACAGCAATGGCAAGTAATATCATCCAACTACCAGGATTGTAGCAAGAAAGCCTTGCAAGCGCAACACAGGCAAATAAAAGTAGATTGATGAACTGATTCTGTCTTGTCTCCCTTCAAAGCAATGTCAAAACATTTGTTTCGGAGTATATATCTCATACAATTGATCATTTATAGTTGATAGTGACCATCGTCAATCTCAAAGCTTTCACCCCTTCATCTTGCAGCTTGACTGCTAACTTTGGAGCGAAGGCTGCCCCCGTAGAGGAGAAGAGTTGCCAGTCGCCCCACTCAACATCCGTGGATTTCACGTTACCCACAGTGAGAAAGCCCTGATTACTACGCAACCTGAGCATCAGAATTTCAACACAAGCTTGAAAACGTCAAGAAAATCACCAAAAATGGGCCTACATCTTTTAGGGATGTTTTTTCTTAATCTCCACATGATGTTCTGCCCATATCCCAAATCCCTAGCAACTTGCATCCACTTTGACATGGTCGGGATCCCGAAACCCTTGTCCGGGTCAAACTACACCAAAGGAGACAAGAAAAGGAAGGGGCGCGTACCCTCCCACAATCATGGTTCACCAAATAATGACCCCATTTCCCAAGGAAGAGAGTCCTGTGAAGAAACCCAATTTCCGATAGTTGTCATCGTGGTTAGAGGGTCCACTGGGTCCACTACAGCTCCAAAGAATCATTGGACGCGATCAACACGGTTCCAGGGACGTTTTGCATATCTTTCCATGCACATACTTGAGCTGCTTGCTTTTAAGTGTTTTACAGAGTTTTTTTGATGAACCTCCACTTATTTCCAAAAGGATGCGCCCAAAAAGTGAAGACATCCAAATGAGTCACGAAAAAAAAAAAAAAAACCTATTACTTTCCATTATACTGGTTGGTTAATGTTGGTTAATAGGGATCCTTATAATGGTTTATTAACGTTTCTTACAATCCCCATATAATTGGGTAGTATAAATCCCCCTATATATCCGTAAACAACCCGGGTCTTTTTCATTGCTCACAACAAAAATGTTGCCATGAGTGCAGGTGAAAGTCTCATCTCTGACAGCCACCACAAGGCCTAAGTCAGGATGGATTTGTCAAACATGATCAGAAGACCAGGCGGGCTTAAATGCTGGGAAAACACGAGGTATACACGAGGTATGTCGGGGAATATCGTATATAAGTCATATATGGAAGGTTCTCATAGTCTGAGTGATTTGCATGAAGTTCTTCATGCAATTTTGGGATTCCCTTACCAGAGTTCAGAGGTTTGGTCACAATAGATTGCCCGGCAAGGTGGATTCTTTATTATATATAATCATATATCTTATTCCTAGTAAACAGTGTAGTATGCAACCTAGGATTTTATTCACATTTTTCCACTGTCGAAAGTTGAGAATTCACAAAAAAAAAAACCTTGAGTTTCAACAATGCCAAAGCCGCCACACAACAAAGACATAGCACAAACCTTTCCAAGGGACGATTTTCGCCAAACAGCGCTAGACCTAAGCCGAAAAACTAGAGGGAAAGTGGCTTCAAGAAGGCCTTTGAACCAACTGATCTCTTGAATCACACGAAAAGCGTCACAGAAAGTGAGGTCCAAGCTGACATCCTTCGCCGTAATGGGATCTGGTTTGGTGCCAGCGGCAGACCACGGCAAGATGGGCCTGACACCATTTTCTGCTGAAAGCTTCAATGGAGTTCAAGGGACCTCCGCAGGAGGTCCCACTCGTGTGGATCAGATGAGACTTCGCTAGAAATAGACATCTATATATGTTCAACTTCACATACCACAAAACCCATGGAATTCAGCGCCCTGAACATTTTGGTACACGTTTTTTACACTTTACACACATCTTCTTTGCATATTCCATTGTTTAGAAGATACGCAAAGTTCGTTCCTTTTTCAAAGGACACAACTGCCAAGGGTCTGTGGTGAGTAGAAGGTGTCAGCTGTACATTTGGCAGGCCGGCATGTGAAGCCATCTCCACTGAAGCATGGAACCTGGAGTTCCAAGAGGGTTAGACGACCCAGTCATATGTCGCGCCATGTTTTTTTCCCCACACCAGGTCTTCACCATGTTGAGAGTCGGGAATAAAACACCAACTATCTGATGCTATCTGCGAAAATGCCCCGTGTCTTCCACCAAGCCAATCCAAGTCACACATTCGCAGAAGGCCCTTTTATTCTCGTTTGACCTAAGTCCATACAAGATTTACAAAGCAACAAATCCACCCTTTCTGAAACAGACAGTTTTTTTGATGACATTCCACTGAGCACCCCTGGCTTACACACCGCATGGCGTCCACATGTCAAGAAATCACAGCTGGGAGCACCTCCTGCAGAGTTTCCATTGTTGCTACAAAAATCCACATCAAACAACAAAAATTGGGGATATCCAAAACGCTCCTCACAGATCTCCCCCACCTAAAATTCCATGGAATTTTTTTCTCCAAAACGCGCCTCTAGATCCAAAGGCGGAACGAACCGTGTGATAGTATTGCATCGCTTCCAGTGATGCTGCTTCTGCCTCCACCCTGGGACGGTCGATTGGTCGGTTGGAAGGAGACGAACGAAGCGACGCGAATGGCCCGGCCTCTCTCGTTCGGTCTGCTTCAATGTCTCCTTCAGCAGCTCCAGATTGGTGGTATCCTCCGAAGCAGGATTTGAATATAGAACCACCCAATCAAGAGGCTTGCATGCTGTGCGAGGGAGGTGATTTTTGTTTACAATGATGTTATACTTCAAGGTCTTAGTTTCAACTCAACCAATGGTGCATCCTTCCTGCACATCTCATCTTCCTGCGGTTTCGCATCTTTTAAGTAAAACAGACATGTTTTCAACCATTAGAGGTTGAACATGTCATCTTCTTTCCCTCGAGCGAAATGCTTGGAAAGCTAATTCAGGACAAGCTACATTGACCTGCGCCATGGTGCCACGCAACCGTTTCACTTCACCGTGAAAATGTTGGTGTGTGATGAAGCTCTGCTGCTTCACGAAAGCCTAGCACAAGGCATTTGAAACATCAACACATGCCATCGGGGATGCTTGGAAAAACTTGGAAACTTTAGAACAATACACAACCCCCCCGGATCCTGCAACTTATCCAACATCTCCGCCACATAGTTTACATCAAGGTCCTGAGAGACAACTTGCCAAATTTTTCCACGTGAAAAAAATCCAGTGCCGGAAAACCCCACAGAAATTCCATCCACTCCTGTGACAACTCAAGGGCAGTGCCCATTGGGAGCAGAACCGAAAGCCACATTATCTGCACAGGGGTCCAGGAGTTTCTGAGAAATCGATGACTCATAAGTTTCCCGGCGCAAAATTCGAGATAATCTTCCAGTTTTTCCCGTTGTTTCCATCTTATCAAGAAAAGAACCATTGACAACAAGAACAACCCGGTGATGGGACGTCACGGTGACTGGCCTCGAAACATGCTGCAAGTCGAAGCACAGCATGTGCCATGAGAGCAAACTTCCCCGCTGCCTGCACGAAAAGGAAGCCACACCTGAGTGCCTAGTTTTAAGTCACTAAGTTCCAAATTTCCAAATCTCATGTCAAAATTGTTTTCAAAATAAAGTTAGCAAAAACAAAATCGTACGTCGCCAAATTGTTCAACGTATTTTTTCTCAAATGTTTGAGAAATCACCATTTCCTTGCCTGCCAGGCACGCCAACGGCGGGGAGCCCTCCCAGGGCCCGCTGCGGGTGATATAAAAACAGCATCGCGGACAACAGCCACTTGGTGATCTGCAAGCATCCAACGTTTTAATTGGGACGCCCCCGACTCAAAAACAAAATACGTTTCATCTCTTTCAAAAAATCACCGAAGCACCAAAATTTTTCACCTGATAAAAAATCATTTGGATTCTATCTTTGACTATAATTTCAAAAACCGGATGCAAGAAGGCGGCTATGCAACAAACATGATTGCAAGATTAATTTAAGTTTCCACATTACTCCACAAATTGATGCATGAAACTATGCATACACATCAGTTTAGCTGAGGTTTTTGTTTGC